>CAXIVR010000552.1:0-34607 GCA_964035755.1 Teleogryllus oceanicus
TGTGTGTGAATATATATATATATATATATATATATATATATATATATATATATATATATACACACACACACACACATCCCCAACCCTTTCCACAAAAGTCTTTTGATGATAATAAAAAACGTTCATTTAAAATATTCATAATCATATAGAATTAATTCCTACTTCACCTTAGTGCTTCACGCGCATTATTTTGTAGGTTGTTATAATTCCAATCGTATAAGATTTATAAAGTACAGCTCAATTATAAAGGCAACTCAGCAAGAAGCGGAAATAATGTCAAATTTAGTTGAAACACTGTTAACAAAAGTAACTTGTAATATATTTAATAATGAATCTTCCACAAGTGTGAAATAGATGAGCTGAATAGATTGAAATGATCTGTGTGTTTGGATTAATGCAGTTCATGCCATTTCGACACGTTCAGTATAATTCAAATCATAACAAATGACATCTCCGTTCGCCTACGTAACACCATACGTAATCACCCTTTATTACATTCGCAGTTTATTGAGGATCAATAGCTGCCTCCGGTAATCAAATAACGTCACGAATGTAGTCATTAAAGCGGGTTGCAAGCTCTTCGCCGCCCGTTGAAATCCTCTGTCACCGCCAACACATGGTTCTACAATTACTGCCTCAATCCAGAGATTCCAGCTCTGTCCGCGTCAAGCACTTCTCCCCACAGACGTGAAAACTTTGTGGTTGGTCCACTAGTGCCAATGGCTTTTTAGTACAGTCTACACACGAAACTGAAACAGTGACACTCACAGATATTATTAAGTAAAATATATACTTCGCAAACCAGAAACTGTCTCCCAGATCTCTACAAAACAACGTCCTTTATTAGCCATTTCACGGAAACATTCTCATTCAACATTTCAAGGGACGATATATTCATTAATGCAATCTCGTGTGATACATTGGAGGAGAAATATCTTCTTTTTATTTAGAGGCAACTATCATTGTATATTAATGTATATTCTATTTCAAAACAGAGACGTATTGATTCGCCAAGACTTTCAGCAAAAGAAAAGTGGAAAAAAAAAACAACTCTCAACTGCGACCACACAAATATCCCCAATCAAATTGTGTCCGGAGAACATTCACAAAGATGCATGTGCGCCTTGGCGAAAATGGTAACATGGTATTATAGACACGCCGAAAGCAAGAAAATCTGGTTTGTTACTCCCTTCTGAGTGGATTACGATAATCAACCTATGCAACTAACGCATTGCCAGCCATAAGTTCCGCTCACACTCATAGATAATTTTTCTCACAGGTTCTAAAACCAGTGAGCAAAAAATCAATCACATAGCCTCGTGACACAACAGGTTTGTTTCGTGACAACCATGCTTCCTGTTGTTTCTACAATTATTTTACACACAAGAACACCTGCCTCTCACGTTCAAGTGATCAATAATCCTCACTTGTTCCTGTTCTATGGATCGACGGCCGCTACGGGCCAACAGAACTAACCCGCCTCTCGCCATGGGATAAGGGGTTCGTGTGTTAGTACGAAGACATCCCTTCAATAATCCTCACCACCATCCTTAAATACAAGTTCGTAGGTTGCAGATGGCAAGTACCTCAGTCACTACACAAGGTGCTATAGCACGAAGAAAGTAACATTTATGCTCTTAATGATTTTTATTCAATTAGACTTTATTGGTCCTCAAAAGGGAAAATAAAAATTGATGTATAATGCATTAGTTAACATTTGTACTTCATAATTCTAAAAGAATAATTATGCTTGTAATAAGTATTGTACTTAAGCTTCTGGGTCACTGACACCCATTTTCATCAGCTTTTTCGTCCAGTTTCGCTGATCCATTAAGCACACACAAATATGGCACTTTGTTTTACTACTGAACTCAATGTAGCTTCCTACGCACGATTGGTTGAGTTCTTTTTCCTAGTTGTGGCAAGGGTACAGCCGGGATATGGGTTGCTATTTCATTAGCAATTCTATCAAATCAAATCTATATAGATCGTTTACCGCCATGATTTTCTAGTCGGGAACGGGCATTCTAATTTTCAAATATTCTAACCAAGAGTAATATTATGATACTTTTATTCATCTTCAACTATACGTCCTTTTCCCCTCTCTCTCTCTCTCTCTCTCTCTCTCTCTCTCTCTCTCTCTCTCTCTCTCTCTCTCTCTCCCTTCCTGTCTCTCTCTCCTCCCTCCCTCTCTTTCTCTCTCCCTCCTCTCTCTCTGTCTCTCTCTCTCTCTCCCTCTCTCTCGAAAGTTCAACGTTTTTCACTCTAATGACAAAGTGAGAGTAGATATTGTTTTAAAACAAAAAGTAAAAAGTCAGGTAAAATAAAAACCTGACTTTCTACGACATGAATGGAAACAGTGTCACGCGAATCACTTTAAAATCACGTTAACAGCAAGTCATTTTGACTTGAACTCTCAACAAACATGCTTTAAATGCAGAGAAATATAATTAGCTGCTGTACAAGTTTGCAAAAGTGGTTGAGACGAAAGCTTGTGGATCAGCCTGACACATTTAAAGCTGAACACTTCACATTCGAAATCTTTTAGTTCACTTTATATAAATCTTTAGTTGTGAGATGAAATATAGCTTACGGTAGTCACTTATTCCATCCCGTTTAGCAACAACAAAAAAGTTGGACTAAAAAAAACAGAACCAATAACCCTCGTAGCAACCTTGTTATAAAGTCAAGAAAGGAAAATGCGAGGCAAAATACCGTGTAATAGAAGATGCATATTCATACAGGGGAAATGCCATGCAAGAATCGACGTCATTTTGGGTCGTATACATACACCTCCGATCGGTCGATAAGGAGGTCGTACGTCTTCCCAATCTGAGTCTGTCTAGTTGCACGCGTGAGTACGTATCTCTCAGTCCCCGTGCAGCTATTACGCGCGGAAGAGAGAGAAGACTTCTGAGAGGCGGAGAGGGGGGGTATTCACACGCAACGCGTCGCCGCACTCACGTTGACGTACACGCACTGCGCTCTAGCGCCTCCATGGAGATTCACGATCGCGTGCCGCCACCGCTTCGCTGCCTTGAAGGCGGCGATTATGCAAGCCTGGAAACGCGACGCGGTCTGGAGAACGCAGGTGCTGATGCGGTTTCATCTGGTTCAGATTCTGCAATACCAAGCCTTGCTAAATGAATGTCAACGATGGAGCCAGAATCCGGCGAAGGCCCAATCCGGTTCAGACTCGGCTAATCCTGACACACTGTTCTCATTTACACTTACGGTTTTCTGCGGAGAGTTACCACCCCGATTTTGATTGGAGAGGCTTTGGATTTCAAACGTCATTTCCGGGTGCAAATTGGCTTCTCCAACCTTTCACACTCCATTAATATTGCAAAAATATTTTTAAATTTACTTGAGAAATTCATCATTATTTCGCGTCTATTTGCCCGTAATTATATTATAAATTTCAAAAGATCATTTCTAGGCTTCGATATGCAAAAACCACATCCAATTGTTTCAGATTAATAATATTAATAAGACTAATATTAATAATTTGTTATTGTTAGTCTTTATAATGTTTAAATGCTGGAGCGATTGCAAGACTTTTTTAACTTTAGGAGACAAAATTAATAAGAACTCTAAGAGATCTACAAAAAGTATAGTTCATTTCTAATCTAAGTTACTAACGTTAAATTGGTAATATTTTTTAATAATTCAATGACTGTCATATTTATTAAATATAATAACCTAGAAAAGAAACAATACAATATTGTATCTCCATCTTCCGGTCTTCACGTCCTATTGCTTTAGATAATACCCGGGAAGGGGCATTTTCGAGAACTCGAAACTTGCTCTGCAGGAGTAGTACTTATGGGACAAAAATCCATATTTTGGCCGTATTCGTTTAATACTTTTATTATTTTTCCCGACTATGACCATTGACTAACATTGGAAAATCAGATTTTACGCAATTTGAATCCATTCTGGGTTTTTTTATCTAATTTTTATTTATGCATTCTTACTCTTACAGCTACTTACTACATTTAGACCATCGTTGCGACTCATGAAAATAATATAAACTTATGTGGATGGAAAGCTTTGATATATATAGCAAATACAGTTGCGATCAAGGCGCGCTTCCGAGCGTAATAGAAACGTGCTGCGCTCTTTGTTCATGTGGGGAGAAACACTAGCGTCTCGAAAAAAAACGCCGAACCAATCGACTCATCACCGTCGTCAGCGCGAACAATCCCTTTGCGTTGGTGTTTTAACCAACACGCCTTACCCACCGGTACGCAAATAGAACGGGCGCACAAGACATTACCAAATATCATGGACTCATTAACGGAACTTCCTTCGAGAAAGATGAGCGGATTATTTGAGAGGGACGAGATTTTTCAGAACAGCACATTCCCTCTTATACTCCCGATTGAAACGTCGGAGAGCTGACTTGAACAGCTGGGAAGCGGTTATTCATTCGGGGCTTCAATATCAAAAATTGTTGTAACGAAGTTCCTGATTGGATAACCCCCGCGCCAGCTGATCGCTGTCAATTCGCCCTACGTTTTAATCGGGGTGTAACTGCCTCGTTTTAACAGGTCGCCGAGATTTTCCCCGTGATGTCGAATCACGCACCTATCGTAAATATTGTAGCCTATAGTGACGATAACGTTTTTTCTTAGAAGGATGTTCTTTTCAGGATACGTTTTCAATTACAGTACCATATTAACTTTGAGTGGGTTATCTGTTTTTTTTCTCATAAAAACGATTTCAACCGCATATTTTAATGTTATTAGGGAAGACGTACAGTGGTAAATTTCTCGTAGCTGTGCAAAAGTATGAAAGGGAAATGTGACACAGAGACCTAAACCCTGAAAAAATGGACTCCCGATGAACCCATCCACTAAAAAATGTACAAGAAAGTTTGTCAACTATTCAAGGGGTCGATTAGGTCGATTTGCGGCCGCTGGGAACCTGCTGCTGTCCGTCCACAGATCTTTACGGAGTGTGAATAGGAGGACTATTTCGAAGTCTAGTAATGCTGCAAAGTTGGATGTGCTTTACGAAATGACACTTGAAGTTCAATCGACTCGGTTATAGTGAACGTCTGGGGACTAACATGTTTGGTTCACTATATCAGAGTCACTATATCCGATGATGTCAAAATTAAATGGAATTTTCCACAATAATTGATTTTATTAATTTACAACCAAATCCATTAACAGCACGAACTGAAAATGTCAATATATTCATTTGCCCTAAACTCAATTATTTTCGATTGTTTGCTTCGTACATTTTTCATTCGATTCTTCTCCAGAGTTCGTGCTTTCTCACTCGATTCTGTGTTGTCCTCTGGCTCGTAAGTATCGTAATGCAGTTTTGCACCTTTCAATACCTCTTGCACTGTGCCCATCCCACTTTTTGGGGACGAATGGTATTTTGACTTTAAAAAGCAGTGATTCGGTGAAATTTTCAAGTCAGCGTGTTCAGTCGTGTCATTGCATTGAAGAAGCTGAAATAGCTTTTCCCCATAGTGATTAGTTATTTCCCAAAAAATTAATTTATATCTTGGACAAGTTGAAGATTGCAAGAAAACTAGAAAGATTATTCTCTTAGTACATTTAGTACTATAAATGCTCTTTTGTACACGTTAGTAAAAGATCTAGATGTTGCGCAAGCAATTAAATTTATTATTAAACAGATCGATATATTAATCATTGAAAATATGTGGAAATATATCAACACAGCATATAATAACCCAGATACTACCTCTTCATCTCATGTTTTATTGCTTATATCATATAAAAACCTCTCCTATATTAATTCAGTAGGATAAATGATTTTTGCACACACGCAAACGATCTTCAAAAATGGGGTCTCTAAAATCTGGACGTTTGAAGCCAAAGGCCACAAGAAACTTTCGTCGCAACGTATTCTAACAAGAGCTTCTTGGACATTCTATTACATTTTGCTGGTCCGGCGCTTCTCGATACTACCCATATGTTCAGAGACGCAGAATATGCAACTGCATGTGAAATGAAACTAATTACTTGATATTCTAGACGATTAAATTGCACGGGTGTACCTCTCAGTTCGGTAATAAAGTAAATAATATTCCAAAGAGTACGGTAATGCTTGCGCGATCCTGTATTATCGATGAAAACTTTAAGTAGCTTTCTGGGGAAATAAAAAGCTTTTGTAATATTTTTAACTATCATGGAAAACAAAAGCAATTGTCAGAAGTCTGTATAATTACTTCAAATGTTTTTTAAAGGGAAATGTTGTGAATTTTTCAAAACATTATAATCCTGAATAAACCTTTAATCAAAATTTGTTTCAAAATCAATTTCAATGTAACTTATTTTAATTTTAAATCTATAAGTACATTGCAAGTTACCTTAAATTTTTAAACAAATAAACACGTTTCGTTATCAACTTCCTCTTTATATGGAAAAGGAAAGGCAGGGAAGAGGGTGGAATTTGGTTACCCATGGGAGAGTTCTCGCATGGGTACGTTAGTTGCACTTAATAGTGGTAATAAATAAAAAACAATTTTTTTTATTGCGCACTAAAAGATTATAAAAGACAGGCATATGCAATCACATTATTGAGAGTTCGAGTTTTAATTTCCCGCTTGAATATATTAAAATAGAAGGATACCCAATCACTCCCACATCAATATATCCCTTGAATTCGTTTGTACTAAAAAAAAACTAAGTGTATGGTCTTTTTTTGTTTACAGTATATGTATAATTAAGAATACAGAGAAATAAGGAATTATTACAGATGACCAAAAGATATATAAGCCTTAGAATCTAGTCAAGAATTCAATTCGACTGTGAAGCCGTTAGAAAAGAAAAAGTCAAACGAATACACGGATGTATTTTTAAAAAGTTTCCTAACATACAAACTTTCTCAAGATTTCTTAAATAAAAAAAAGTTGCCTTTTTTTGAAATGGAGGTGATTTATTTTCCTTTGCTAATCATCAAAGTGCCAAAAATTGGTCTCCAGATGCAGAATACTCGAAACATGCTACAGGCATACTTTGCACCATGATGACATGACCGTGATGAGATAAAAATTCGCAGATATTCTTTTTTTTATTCAATATCTTTGGGACCAGATGTTTTTCGATATCTTGGATTTGATAGCGAGGCTGAGATTCTCTTGCGATCCCCCATACCAACTTATTGAATAATGCATTTTAAAGGTAATTCTTTAATCTCAAATCAAACTTTTCTATGCAACAATTTCGAAAGCAAAGTCATCCGAGAGTGTTTGAAAGACAAGGAATCGTTTAAACGATTCTAACTAAAATATGTTACTTCACTAATACAGAAAAACATTAATAAAAACTGGTAAATGTAATGTATCGCTCAACTAGCGATTAGAATACATTCTACAGAAATGCCAACTAATTATATATATATATATATATATATATATATATATATATATATATTATATATATATTGCAAGGGTGGGGGGGAAAACGGGATGGACATCTTTCACGTCTCTACGACTATTGATGCTGTTCTTTAGCAGGAACATGCGGCCCTGGGGGACACGAGGTTTTTTAACGTGAGGACAAAAGAGATCCGGAGGGGCAAGGAAAAGGCGTGGCACCCTAATGGACTCGGATTCAACCTGGCGCCAGTGGCATTTCACGTTCAGCGCATACAGCTAATGACACGGCAGAAACTCCCGCCCTTTTGGGTATTGCAGTACAATTCGAAACGGCAGAAACTCGTTTTCAGAAAGCCAGAGTCATCTCGAACACAAATGTCTGACTCGTTGAACATCAATGTGAATTACGTGATTATTTGAATGCGGAAATGTAAATTGAGAAGACAGACAATTTGATTAAAGACATTCGGATTGACACACTGAATTAGTAAAATAGGCACTATCCCAATCTAGATGGTCATTTTTTTAAATGGCGAGTGATCAGTCATAGATCGATTGAAATGGCTAAAAGCCTGGAAATACATTGCTTTTAAAGATTTGGTACGCTAAAATAAGATGACGTCAAAACATTTTTCTGGTTTCTTTTTGACACCAGATAAACCCATAAGTTCGTTTCAGGCCTGAACTCAGAGTAAACATTATTAATGAAAAAAAATGCACTGGGAAAAATGTTGTGTATCTACAGGTAAAAGGTCCATGCATTACTTTTTATCTCCTGATATGAGTATTACAATGAATGAAAGGACATTAAAATTGCTTCTTGATACGAACATCCTAATAAGAGTTTTGCCCGAAGCGAGGTCGTAACAGAAGTAATATATAATTAGTCCGGTGTCTATTTTAATTTCTACGGAAGTCACTCGGAAGGAAATGATGGATGTTTGATTTAGTAAGCGGTTCTGCTCCAAATCCCAGACTTTTGTTTTATCATTAGTTTTTTCAGGGATATGAGCAAACCGTAATTTTACGATCTTAAGAATACTCGTAATGCAACACGCAGAATATGTTTAACTGATAAATTTATTTACTATGACTGTAGGAATCGGAGATACGTCAAAATTTGTTTCTCGTCATTTTTTGCACATGCTGACCTTCGTAACTTATCCATTATTGAAAGCAATCACTCACCCAAAGTATGGAGGCATGCGAAGACTGCACGACGCCAGTTAGTCAAAGATCACGGGGAAAAGGGAAATCACCTGAAAAGACAAAATGAGTTATAACTTTTGTATTCTTGTACGGCGCTATTAAATACAAACCAGCATAATTCAAACATCGAATGGCTAGAATGTAGTATTTGGATGATCAAAAATAGAATTGGAATTATGGAACAAATGAAAGATAGCAGAAATTCAAAAACAAAGTACGAAATTGGAAAGTTAAAAAAATTATACCATTTTAAAGTTAGTTTTAAATTACTTCCGAATTGTTTAAAATATATTATTTACAACTATTCCTGCAACAATTGTAACAATGAAAGTAACAGAAATTTAAAACCCAAGACATTAAAGTGATAACAGGCAACTCGGTATAAGTTATCTCAAAGTCACATGCCTGCTCATCGATTGAATGTAGAGAATGTCCGGAAGCGTAGCAGAAGTAAGGGATCCACCATAGACTTGTCTCTATTCTTCACGCAAATCACTGAACAGTTGCGAATCAGCTGCATCAAATTTGAAGTAAGTTTATACACTAGTTTGCTGGCGTCCCTCGACATTCCACTTCAAAGAGTTTACAAACTCGTCAGGGCGGGGCAAATAACGAACTTCTTCTCTGAAGTGTTCCAGGAAAAGTTTAAAACATCATTACCATTCGGGGTCGACGGAAAGAGTAATTACAGACGTTGATAAACTTCATCGTGAGATATTCTAGCCTTCATTTTTGGAGACACACACCTACCACAGTAAAAAATAACAATTAATACAGCTTCCTTTTCTCCGCAGATTTAACAAGTAAAAGGCTTTGACTTTCAGAGAAAATATAACTAATGTTTCTGCTCAAATTTTGTAGTCTAAGATTTCTTAAATTGCCTAAAAGTTTTAATTTACCGAATTTTTAATATACACAAATGAATCCAATCTAAGTGAGCATGCTTTAAAGAGTAAACGAAATATTCGTATCTGTTTATTGTAATGAATCTAGCGTAAGAATGGGTGCCTGTTCTCCAAAAACAAAGTGCGCAACCCTGATTAAAAAGGATTGGTTTATATTTATTTATTTAGTCAAACAGTCAAATACTGTATGTGACGTAGGGGGAGAAAATCATCTGCGCACGCTTTCTAGCTTCAGAGCCCCTTTTCCCAACAATTTAACTATTAATAGTTGAAAGATGAATAATAATAATAATAATAATAAAACAAACAACAAATTTTAAAAAGGGGGGATTAACATTTCAAAACTAGATATTTTCGTTGCCAAATTATAGAAAAATTTATTTTTAATAGTAAAGGAAGGAACAAACAGAATTGATTTTTCTGTATTGTTAACAAAAAAAAAAACTCACCCCAAGCTCTAGTACCACTACAAACAAAAGGAAAATTCAACAAAACGTGCGCATAGTGAAGCTACATTTACGTCCAGAATCAAATCAGGGGGTCATCTCAGCATTTGCTCAATGGATCGGGGAAACGGGACAAAATATGTTTATGAGTAATAAGATTAAGTAGAAAGCCATCACGCCAAGTGATAAATTCAAAACTTCACGGAACTTGTTATATTTCGTAACAGAAGGTGATAGAATACTAAGATTTAATACAAATTATTTTCTCTGGAAGGTAGAGTCAAATAACTAAGACAACGTGTATTGAAAATATCGCATTGTCAAAAAAAAAAAGAAAAGGGAAATAAAAATTGTACTCCGTAATGAAAACATTTATAGTCACGGATTGTCAGTCAAAACAACAACAAAAAACTAAATGATATGAAATAAAAAAAAAACTTAAAATTGAAATTTGAAGCGATTATTCGTCAAAAATTAACTTCTAAACTAACATAAAAAAATGTTTGCATCGTAAAATACGTTTACTTTTTATTATAAATGATTCGAAAAATAAATCATAGTGAATATTTAGTTACGGTAAAATAAAATTTGAAAACCACAAACCAGTGCAATATAAAAAAAAAAAACTCGTTCTTCAAATATACCCCCTTAAAGCCCGTACACATATAAAAAAGATATTCTTTTTTCCTTCTTGTGAACAACAACTGAGACCGGTAAAATTGAAATCGTTTAAAAATCATATTTTGATATACAAAAAAATATATCCTTCTAATTTGGTCTTGAATCCCTAACCTTTTTGTTCCAATATTGTTCCGAAAATTATATACATTCGTATATATTCAGGGATATTGCCCAACGGAAATGCTGAACTCCGGGCAGATAAAAAGTTCGGGGTGTCTTAATTCCGACGCCTTAGGGCTCTAGCGGGAATTTTTCATCCGGCGCGTCGCAGTGTTTCCCCCATCTTCGAATAACGCGTAACGCCACAAAAGCCCCTCAATGGATCTCGGTTCCCCGATTATACCGCTAGGGTAGCATCTAAAAACCGGTTGCTGAAAGGGTTTTGCCCTATTGAAATTTGCAGAAATGTGTGGAAGGATTTTTGTGGAAGTATACCCCATCCCCCCTCGATTCCCAAAAGAGGGGCACGGGTCGGGCGGAGGCGAGGGCATATGCATTTCTCCGTTGACTTGACCCATGGTCAAGCGATTTGGGAAATTTAAAGCCGACAAAGGGCCCCAGCAGGTTTTTCGGGTTCTACCTTTTTTCCCCTTTCCACCATTTACCATCTATAAAATTTAAAAAAAGGTATTCTGCCATTTTCGTTTAGAGCTTCTATGAACCAATTGTATTTTTCATTTAAAAAGAAAAATATGATCCTAGATGTGTTATCAGATATTGTGTTGATTCACCAACATTTCGGGGTAAATTAATTAAAAAAATTTTTAAAGTACGCTTATCAATAGACAAGCTTTCAAAGGGTGGTAGTTTCAAAATCGAAATACATGATCCATAGATGGAGTCCCGCTGCTTGATGTTTTGTTTTGATTGTTGGGTTTGTTTACAATTGTCCGGTTTTGTTTCGGTAATAATTGCATTGTGGTGTTGACAGTTTGCATGTATTTGCTTCTGTGGTGTATTTTGTGAGAACATTCACACAGTGGGTTTGTCGGTTGTACTTTAGTGAAGTTGTTTACAGGTTATGTCGACTTCGAATCGTTGTCCAGCTCCCCAAAGACGCAAACGTACTTAACTGGACGCAGGAAAGAAACGTCAGCGTGGGTGTCGTGATCGTGAGTATTTCGTTTTCTATTGGGTAATTTTCTATGAAATATTAGTTTTGTTCTGTTTTTTACTTTCCATGTGAGAAAATTCTGCAAACGATTTACTCTGTGTTCTTAAAGGGGAAAATAAATCCCTTGAGCAATACCAGAAAAATCAAAAGTTTTTATGGGGAATGACACATCAAAACTTTAGACGTTCCTTCAGTGTAATATAGTATATCTTTTTCCCGATTTTATTGCCCCCTGGTCATGGGCCATACGTGTTAAAAATTTTTGGGAACTCATCACAGAATATGTTCGTCATACCTCAAGACCCAAATAATGCAATATTTTGGGAAACATTAGTCGGGTACAGTATTTTCATTTATCTCAGATCTCCCTCTTTTGACGGGGTTTTCACTGTTTCTATAAATTATTTAAGGGTTCTTAAGTCCTTTTTAAATATAAAAGTGCTTCATTTATAAAATTTGGTCCCGGGAAAGCGCCCCAAAATTTTTAGTTTAATAGAAATAGTTATATATTTATAAAATAATTTAATAATTATTCCCCAGGCGGAACGCCGTTCCCTTGCTTCCCCAAAAACAAACCCGAATATAAAAAAATTACAAGGGACATCGATCTGACGAATCCGATAATCCGTAGGTAAAGACAAAGTTTAGGTTTTGTTGTTCAATATAAAAAAATATAACGAATAACAATGCATCTGTACTACAGTTATAATCAAAGATACTAAACCACCCCGACCAGTACCCCAAGATTTTTTGGGGGGGGGCTATACTATAGTTTCTTGTAAAGGGTATTATATTTTTCTAAATATAAAATGTATTTTTATTTGTTCACCCCCAAACTTCCCCCCCTCGGTGCCCCAATTGATTTTGACAGTATTATATTTTTCCCCTGCGCAGTAAATCTAAAAAATGATGCAGTCGAATTCAGCCGCTATCAAAGGGCAAATTTCCCAGCGGTCAGATGCTCTCATCGGTAGTTTTATTGGTTTTCCCGATCAATATCACCGAATGATGGAGCAGTCCCCTAAAAAAGGGAGACGGGGGCGGGGATCTTTCATTCCTTTTCCCCTTGGGCGTATTCTCACCCCGTACTTCCACTTGGTATTTCCCCACACACCACACACACACACACACCACACCCCAAAACCCCAAAAAAGAGCTTGCCCCGATGGAACGATGCCAAGATAGGGAGATACCTGGTTTGGGGAAAAAACACCGCAGGCCGACTTTGTGGGTCGGCGGCCGATCGCCATTCAGCGAGGGAAAAATTCCCCTTCCCGGGTGATAAAATCTGTACTAACCTCCCCAGTCCTAATGACCATAGTAGTTGCCCCCAGAAAACACGAAATAAATCAATTGGTTTAAATAATACAGTAAATTCAACATTGTCAATTAAATACCAGATTTGATTTTGTCTGTTTTTTACCAATATTTCGTAAAAGGGGAGTTTGAATATTGGGGGCCCCCAAATTATAACACTTACGAAAGGGATAAAAATGTATAAAAGACAGCTTTCCCCGATTGTACACATAAATAATCCCGATCTTTGGGGAAAAAAATTGCACTATAATTCTTTCTGTCACATTACGGGAATATCTCAATTAGTTTTTTATCATCTTTCGTATATTTTATTTGAGCATCTATTTACAATTGATTGCATATTTCAACCAGGGGCGAGACGATTTTTCGACTTTTTAAATTTTTTATTGTTGTCCAACAAATCGCCATGATGGGGGAAAAATTTTTTAAAAAATTGGATATTACATGTTACACTTTTGGGATAATTTTCCCCTTTTGAGGGGGAATTTTAACATGTCCCCCACAAATTTCCAAGATGATCATTACTATCAAGGTTGGTTTATCATACTGTCATTACTCATTTTTTTTCCCCTTTTAAAATTTTGTCCCTTTTTTAAATTATATTTTATTCGTAGTCAGTTTTCCCCTAGTTCCAACTCAATCATTTCCTACGATTAAAATGTTAAATCTTCAAGTAACTGATTTTTTTACTTTCTTTCAACATAAAATTACCGGCAACGTATGGACTCTCCCATTTTTTTCCCCTTTTTGCTGTGGTACGCCCTTGACCTGTTCTGAAGCAACAGCTTGCGACATTTGTTTTTTCTCTCACAGCCAACGTTCAGGGGTTCCCGCTCATCTGAGACATGTTGCGGAGGCGATGGGGGTTCGGTTTTGGAAAAGAGAACAAAATTTAAGAGGGCCGCTTGTTACGAGTTAATGCTTTGAGTTTTTAATTTATCTGTGTTTGGGTGGTGACATGTGCACGGTAATGTGTGACAACAGCACTTTTTGAACTCTCAGAGTCCTAACACGCTCCCGGTACTGTAGTAAGTGAGGGAAATTTTTTAAAAAAACCCTGCTTAAAACCCCCCATTTCATAAAAAAAATACTACGGAAATTACTCTTCAGCAAGGGCATTTTCTTTGGATGAGCGACGATGAATTGATTTGGGAAAGTAAAAAAGAGCCGTTGCCAGTATACAGAAATCGCTGAAATGTTCCGCAGGCTCTTAGAATGGATAAGCTATTTTCACGGGAACGGCGGGAGGACGGGAAGAGGGAAAGTGGTTTGGGGTATGGGAAACCCTTTTCCCCGAACGTTGAACTTCGAATGGGAATGGCAGTGTTGCCAGGTGGGGGAGTACCCCATATGTTCTGCAAAAAACGAACTCACAAAAAAATTAATTATAACGTAAATTTTTTTTAATGTTTAAAAAATTTGGGAAATGCACAAATTAAAAAAAATGAAACTTTTACTTATCTCCCGTTTCTTTGATATTATTTAATTTTGTAACTCTTTTTGATTCTCATTTTTTGAAAACATTGAGGTATTTTAAAGTATAAAATCGCCTTAAACACATTCCATCTTAAGATCAGGTGTGTACAGTAGATTTTAATTTCCTTTAAATTATTTTTTTTCACGTCCGATTTTTCGAAAATTGTAATAAAAAACTAAATTCTGACCAAAAAGCGAAAAAATGAAAGCCCTCCTAAACACTAATTTAAAAGGGAAAAAAGGGGGAAAAGGGCCTAACGGCGGGCCCAAAAACGGCATTTCCCCATCACCTAACTACCCAGGCGAACAAACTTCCCCAGCCAAAACCCCATGACAGTTCCATTCTATAAACGTGAGAAGTGGGGAAATATCCAAAAAATTCCCGACGAATTTAAAATAAGTCAACCACAAAAAGGCGAGAAGGAATATCGGGATTGGTATGAAAAAAACTTTTACTCATTTAACATTCACATCGTACGAGATCATCAATATTTTTTCTGGTTTAAAAAATAAAACCCTTTTTAAAACGATGTATATTTTAAAATCAAAAAAAAATACTAAAAATGACTATATGTTTTCTAGGAAACTATGTAACGAACTATTTACTCGTAGATGATTTTACCCCCCATATACTAAATTAATCGTTTTTTGAATAATGAATCTTCTAATTTTAAAACTGTCATTGGTTCCCGGAATCTTGGAATTACCATTACCCCTTTGTTTGGGAAAATCCAATAAAACAGAATCATTGCAATATGCTTTGCAGCAATTTATTCCCGTTTATCTAATATACATTTTTTTATATTCTTAAAAAATTGAATTGTCTTCTTTAAAATATTCGACTAAATCCCATACATTACACAGTACCAGATGCGCAATAGTGCCTAACGAACCCCCAAATTTGGGGCATTTCCGGGCGTTTTACCACTTCTTTAAACGCAGTACCAAAAACCCTTATTTTTTTAAAAATTTTGGGCCCCCCCATGATGGTCCTAGAGGCGTTTTAATTTCCCTGTTCCCCGTCGCGGCAGCCTGGTGTCGGGTTCCCCAGAGGGGGTCCCCTCGGGGCTCCTTCCTTTCGACGCGAAATGATCTTTCGGCCCCAAGTGTCTGCTGTACGCCAATTTAAAAATTTCAAAACCATTCCATCTGGTCGGGGGAGATGAAGAACACGAAAAAAGTCGACGGTCACGACCGCTCCTTGTTCTCCCCTTTTAGGAAACCCAAAAAACGCATTAAAAACACAAAAGGGCCCCCGGGGCTAATTTCCGGGAGGAAAGCCCCGGGGGCGGGGCCGGCGGGACGGCCCGGCAGTGCCGGTGGAGCCAGCGGGGGCGGGGGGGGCGGGCGGGCGGGGGGGCGGAGACGCGTGGGGGGCCCGGGGGGACAGGGCCCCCCGCCTCGCGTTCATTCCGCCTCCCCGCCCCGTGGGTCCACCATGTCCCCAGCGCGCTCAGGCTACCGGCCCGGGGCCTCGCGACCCGCCCCCCCTTCCCCCCTTCTCACCCCAGTTCTTGCTTCATCGCCCCATCGCACTTCCTCGCTTTTGCTCCTCCCCCTTACCAGCCCATCTTCGGCCTTCGTCTTCCTTTTTCCCCGCTTTTGCGTACTCTCCTTTACTTTTTTTCCCCCACTTCCTTCCCCCTAGATCCGCTCTTCCCCTCGGGAATTGCTGTTTTTAGCTTTCCCCCTGTCTCTACAGCGATTCTGCCCGGGGAGGTTGAAGGTTCGATTTCGACGGTGGCGGGGGGCTCTCCCCAGATGTATTATGCCCAATTCAGCAGTTTGCCTGGAAAAATTCCCAGGGCCCGGGCCCGCTCCGATCGGTATTTTCCCATTTTTCCGATCACAAAAGCAGGCGAATGCGGAGGCGGCCCCCTCACGGCCCCCGACCACGCGCGATTTTTTCCCTTCCCTTCCATCCTATCCTCTCCCCTACTTCCCCCCTTACATTATATGCACTATACTCCCGAAATGCCGGGGAGTGGCCCGGGATAGAAGAGCTTTTTCCCGGTTTGGTGCGATTCTCTGCTGGGGGAAAAGGGGAGAAATGTCCCGGAACATGTGACAGTCCCCAGATGTACCATCCCGGGGGGAAAAAACGGCCACCCCCCAAAATAATGAACTATCACTCGCTAACGAAAACTTTAATCAATTTTATCAACCCATGCTTCCTACTACTTGCACTGCCTCAGCCCTTTTCCGTTCTCTCCCGGGGCCCCGGCTCCGCCTTCTCACCCCCTTTTCGCACTATCTGCATCGCTTCCCAACTCTCCCCTTTTCCCCCCGACCTCAGTGTCTTCTCCCAGATCCGCACCCCAACCCCCCGGGGCGCACTGCCATCTTCATCCTGTTCCTCGCCGTCCCTTCCCCGCCAATCCTTCCCGCGTCCGCCAGCCTTCTCCGGACTCACCCCGGGGTCCGTTCCCCGCCAACGCCGTCTCATCCCCCTCCCCCCCGCAACCATCAACCCCCACTCATCGTCCCCCCCCTACCCCTTCATCCCACGCGGGCTCCATTTTTTTTTCGGGTTTGCTCCCCCATTTCCTCTTTGGGATCCCCACAGCCCCCTCCCTCTTTATGACCAAGGTTGCTGTTTTTTCCTTTTTTCGAAAGGGGGGAAAATTCAGTGCATGAAACAAAGTCAAAAACCAAAAAATTACATAACGTTTTAACATTTTATTTATACAATTATATGCTTGGGGTAAACATTTTTTAAAAATCAAAAAAAGTTGATGGGGTATATTTACACTGGGGGTTCAGAATTATTCCCCCAACCCTAATAAATACATTTCCTTAAAAAATCTACCTTTGATTTATACTAAAATTTTCTTTAGAACCATTTATCGGGGCCTGTTTTTTCTTCACTGGCTTTTAACTATGCCTGCAAATGTGTTTTAAATGTGTGTGGATGTTTTGTGTAAATTGATGTAAAACAAATTTTTGAAATAAATTAACACCCCGTAAAACTCCCCATCCCCCCACCTTTTCCCCTTTTTCCCATTTTCATAAAATCTCTAATTTTTTTTCTTAATTTTTACCCTCCCCCTTTTATATTTTTGGGGTAAAAATTTCTCTCTTTCATAAAACTATTTTTTAACTTATTCCCGAGCAGGGGGTCCCTGTGTAATTCAATCCTTAAAATAAAATAATTATTTTTAATTTAAATATATTGCAATTCTAACTGAACAGGTGGAGGAAAAATCGAAACGGGGAACCAGAAAAAATGTAAAAAATTTAAAGACCCGCCTGTGAATACGGGGGGAGGAATTTTTTTTGGATCGTAAAACTTTATTTTTAAGGCCAAAAACCTTCTTTAAAAAATTTTTTTCAATATAAAAATTATATAACAATTCGGTGGATTTTGTGGGTGTTTGTATTCGACATGAAACTCCCGTTTTTAAACAAACCCTTACATTTTAAAGTAAAAGTCAATTCTTTTTCCATTTTTTTCAAATATTTTTTTTCCCGGGGAAAAAAAAAAAAGGGCCTTTTTTTCATTTTAAAAAATGGGTTTTTGGGCTTTTTAGACCATAAAAAATTTTTTTTTGTTTTTAAATTTATGAAACAATTTTAGGAGGCCTTTAGGGAATTAAGAAAAAAACGTTGGGTTGAAAAAAGGGGGTGAAAATAAATGGAGGACAACCCCCGATTTTTTCCTTACACATTTTCCCCATTGAAAATAATTTTTTTGGGGTTTTTTAAAAGTCAAAAAATTTAAAAGTTTTTTGCACATTGAATTGTTTTTAAAAAAAAACTTTTTATAATGTAGGGGTTGCCCCCGGGAACCCCGTATTACCTTAATAAGATTCAACCCGTTGTGGATCCCCGCGCAAACCCACCCCAAAAAACAGCCCTACCGCACTAAAAAATTATTATTGTCAATCAGTTTTAAAACATGTTTTTACCTACGGATCATTAAAAGCATCGGGACTTTTAAAAAACGTTCTTTTTTTTCCTAACCCATTTTATTTTGGTTATTTGTTCATTTTTTCCCCAAAATACAGTAGCTGATTTGCAAACTGCATTCAAGGGGAAAATTTTTCCTGAACAAACAATCCGCTAAAGAAAAAGAAAATTTACCCCCAACAGGCACCGGCCCGGGTGCGAAAAAAACATCCTCTGATGTTTTTCGCCTTCCCGTCAAATATGTATTTCCCCAAACCTGGGGGGTCTTCCCTTTTTGCATTGGCCCCAGTCCCCTTTTTAAAGAACGATTTCTGGCAATTTCATTTTATGCGTCTACGTATTCTTCTACGTTAAAGTAAACATTTAGACATCTTTTGATCTTCGTTTTTTGAATTTTAGGGCTGCGCTATACCATACGCTTGTTTGAAAAACACTCATTGTGGGGAAAAATGTATGAATTCGCCGGTTTGTAAATATTATGGGGAAAACCGTTCTTTTGGTGTGCGTGTTGAAATTTACCGGAATAGTTATAATCTGTGCATTCTACTTTTTCGAATATTATATACCAAATTTAACTGGCGGCAAGGCCGCGGTGCCATTTGTTCCCGCGAAGGTTTGTTAAAAGTCCTTGTTCAGGTGGGATGGAACTTGTGCGTCGCTCCGTGCCCCCCGGTGGTCAACCCCCAATGTAAACATGTTTTTTTTAAGATTTAATTTTTTCTAGGTTCCAATTCCCCCGAAAGGTTCCGGATTTATTTTTGAGGGCGTTAAAGCGGCGGAAATCGGTACTAAATGGGCAGGATGTAGATGGCATTCATTGTTCGTTCCTTCTAGTTGTATTAACAAGTGGGCCCCTGAATCAACAGTAGAGTTTTTTTAAGGAAAATGTTTTAAACGGACATTCAGAAGATATATTATTAAATATTAAAATGCTCCTTGAATTAATAATGTAACAACTATATACATATTTGTCTAAAAAGTTTACAAAATCTAATTCAGCTTTCTTTCTAACAGACGATTGCCCTAAACATCATCTTGAAAGTCGGCAAAGGGTCGTCCTTTTTTTCTCCTCCTGGCGCGCTGGGCCTGGCCGCATCGCCTGTGCCTCCTGATTGAGCGCCGTCGCCCTCGGCGTCTTATAGGGCGCCGCAGGCCGCCGCCGCCAGCCACACGCGCGTGCGAGCGAACGCGGGCGCCCGCGGCGCGGCCGGTGGGCGGCGGCAGCGATGGCTGGCGTCTTGCCGGGCGGCCGCTCCGCTGCACGCACCCCCCGCCGCCCGCACTGCTCCCACGGCCCGCACTGACCTACGCACGCAGCGGGGGGGACGGGCAACGGTGGCGGCGGCGGCAGGGGATCCCCGCGGCTGCCCCCGTTCTGAGCGGGTGGCGGCGGCGGCGCGGCGGTGGTGGGGCGGGGCGGCGGGTGCGGGCGGCGCTGCTGACGCTGGCGCCGCTAAAGGGCCCCGGCCTCGCCCCGCCCCACCCCCGCCCCGCACCCGCCTCCGCGCCGCCACGGCCGGCTCCCCCCGGGCCGCCACGGGCCGCCCTGCCGCCCGCGCTGCGCTACATTCATATCGATCTCGGCCGGGGGCGGCCCTGCCGTCGCCAACGGCACCACCGCCGCGCCGCCCGCCGCCCCCTGGTGGCCGCTCCACAGCCCCGGCACAACGCTCGGTAAGCGCGAGGCACGCCGACCAGGTAAATCCGAATCTGTCTCACAGAGCGAATAACGACCAGTTACACGGGCAGTCGGACTGGTTTTCGGGGCGGGAGTCCACGTTGCGTCACAAGTTCATCTTTCCACCTGAATTCCTGTACGAATTATGAAAAAAATTTCATTTCCCAAATTTAATTCAAATTTATTATCTTCTCGCGCAAATGAGCAGCCTTTCTTCCTGCATCAAGTACTAAAATAACCATTAAAATTACCAAAAGTTAAGTTCTTAAAAATGTTTTAAAACGTATAATATGAGGACTTGTAATGTACTGATGGGTTTTTAAAAAACCTACTCTCTCCCGATGGAATACGATAATTCCGAAGGAAGCCTTCTTCTTTACAAGCTAACATACTTCGTATATATTAATACTTCAAAATTTGGATTACTTGTAATAATGATTAGTTCTTAATTACAAGATATGCTGCCTTTTAATCATTTGTTAAACTTGATCAACTGAGACATTCTATATCATTTTATTATTATTTTATATTGATGTTTATCCGAATGTTGTGCTCAGGCCTTCGCCCTTCTTCGCCTAACCATGTATACATTTTATCATTTTTAATTTTATTTTTAAAATAAATCTACTCTAATCTACAACTTCCCGTCATTTTATTCGTGCGGGTTTCCTCCGACAAAAATTTTATTACCACCTCAATCCTCCCCCGAGGGGAAAGGAAATTTTAAAGTGTTTTTCAAAAACCGGGGAATCTGCCCCCCAAATTTTTCCAAAGGGGTCCCCTTTTTTTCATTTTCATCTTCTCTCTTTCGAAGGTAATGTTTGACAAAAGCTCAAGTATTCTTCATTTTCTAAAAGTTTTCCCAAGACTGAAAAAAAACCCCCGGCAAGAAAATAAAATCCAAATTAAAAATCTTCCCCTTTTTATTTGTTTTTATTAATCCCCATTTTAGCACCTCTATTGAAAAAATTATCTTGGACTTGCCCTGTTTCATACTTCTAAAATAATTGAAATCAAAAAAAATTAAATAATTCAACAATGGATGATGTTAAATATCTCCGGCAATGAGAGAATAATTTTTCAAGACTACTTATCATGTATCAATGTATTAAAACTTTCATTCAACTTGTTGAAATGGTGAACAAACTGGAAAAGAAGTTTTGTACATCGGCAATAATTTCCCCATTCCTTTCAAAAAAATAAAAAAAAATCTCATCAATTAATATACACAATTTTTAAATTTTTTTTTAAACCCTAAAATTTTGAAAACACTAACTTTTTTTAAAAATAATTGTTTAAAATATTAAATAAAATAATTAAAACATTAAAAAAAAAATATTAAAATTATATTTACGAAAAATTTCAAAAACCACTCATTATCAAAAAAATTTGCATACTTTTTTAAAAAATCTTCTTAGAAAAATTTTTTTATCATGGAAAATATATTCAATAGTTTGGACAACTAAAAATCTTTAACGGGGAAATTTTCCCAAAAATTAAACGAAAACAGCCTAAAAATTTAATAAAACACTTTGAGGTTTGGAAAAATCCCCAAAAATAAATTCCTTTCAAACTCCGACCCCCTTTCCCCATATCGCTAGAATATAATTTTGGAAAATGTGGAATGGTCTAAACCATGGGTTAAAATTTAGAGTTAAAGAGACACAGAAAACAGACGGTTTTGTCAAAACTTTGGTCCCAAGGTCCATAAATTTATTCTGGGGTTAAAAGGGGGTAATTTCCCAAAATTTATAAGATCTATCTACTTTCTTCTTAAAAGCCCCCAAAAACACTTATTTTGAAAATCTCGTTTTTGCCAGTTTTAAATACTTTCTATACTTTTAGTGTTGGGAAAAAAAATGGGGTTTTTTTTATCAATGGGAAGAAAAAAAGTACGGGCTCATTATTCTAAAAATTAATATCACAAATTTTTCTCAATATTTTTATTATTATGATTTTATTGTTGTATTAAAATGATAAAAAGGGTTAACAATAGCTAGATTAAATATTAAAAACAAAAAAATCTTGCCCGGAAAAAAATGAAATCAAAAACCTGTAAGAAAAAAAAAAACGGGAAGGGAAACAATGGATCTATACAAATTTTTATGTGACCTGAAATCCTTAAAATGATAAAAAATATTTTGATCAAAAAATTTGATATTTAAATCAATCAACTTTTATTATCAAATCAACTGATAATTTTAAAATGATGTTAAAATTTTGAATCATTCATTAACATTTTGCTCTTTTTTATAAATTTTAATCTTTTTCATATAAAGGGAATTTAACTTATACTCTGGGAATGGAATTTTCCCGAATAAAAAAATTTAATTTATATTTTCTTAAAAAATTTTTGTTTTGGGAAAAAAATTTCTAATATTGACTCATTGATTCAAGGCAATATGTTTTAGTTGAACCTAAATAAATCCCATTAAATTTGTTTTTTCAAAATTTTAAAAAGCATTTTTGTATCGTTTTTTTCATTACTCGTGTGAATATTTGTTTACTGCTTTTGGCCTCTGTTGTGATTCAAAACTAAAATTTTTGAATGGATTTTCGTCCGTCTTATAAAGTGATTTCCGCAGTGGGGGGCGTGATCGGGGGCAGGGCGTGGACAAAGGCGTTTGGACGCCGCTACCTGGCCGAGGGGGGGTGTCGTGCGACTTGGGCGGCGCGCTCGTTTTTGTCGCTCCTTTCCCCTTTCCTTCAAGTCAGGCTGAGCGGGTAGCCGCGGCGTTATTTTTTTTTGACAAACTTCAAGCACGTATGTCGCGTGCGCGAGGGAGGGAACCCAAGCAAAATGAATGGAAGAGACAGTACAAACGTTAAAAAATGACATTAAAAAGACGTTTAAAAAATCAAGCTGAATTATCCTTTTGGAAAAATTTTTAAACAATATAAATAACACAATTTATTCAAGAAATATTTTTTTTAAAACTTTTGTCACAGAAAATAAAATTGTCATAAATTGGAAAACACATTTTAAAACCCAAATATAAATGAAATTTCCCCCCGTCTTTAACAAGTGTTCGTTGGAAAATTGAACAAATGCAAATTTGGGTTTTGAAAGGGCCTACAGTAAAACAAGTGTTTTGGTCCTCCCCTTATTTTTTTTTGGAAACGAAAAAATCAAAAAAAATGAATTTGCATTGTGGTTTTATTCGGCTTTTCGATCGACCACTGCGCGACGCAAAAGGGGGGAACAGGGGGGCGCCCCCTACCGGGCCCCCCCCGGACAGGGCGGTTCTCGGCGGGACCGCCACCGGTGCCCCCCCGCCGCCCCCCGGGGCATGCAATGGCCCGCGCCAGCTGCCCCTCGATCCGCTCCCGGGGGGGGTGGGGGCGTGGGCGGGGCCCGGATGGCGGGGGGGGGAGGGTGGGGGGGGGTTAGGAGGGGGCCGGCGCGTCTCCTCGCTCCCCCTCCCTTTTTCCAATCCGGTCCCCTTCCCCGAATGGGGCCTGTATTTACGGTTGGGGTGGAGGCCCAAACCCCCGATCGTCGCCTCTTAAGTCGGACACCTAAAGGGGGCGCGCCGCTCGTTTCGCGAACTGAAACCAGTGAGTTTTCTTTGGGGTTTCCCCGCCCCACCCGACTCACCCATGCACCTCCTGTCCCCAGCAGACCGGACTTCCAAAGGGGAATCAAATGAACACGGTCGCAAAACTTCCCCGGTACTATGTGTGGGTCTTTGGGGAAAATCTTTTTCAAAATTTAAAAAAAAAAAAACTATTTTAATTAGGTTTTAAAAAAAAGCACTTTTAAAAATTGATGCCAGTACTGGCATTTTTTTTAATCAATTTCATAAACTGAACAAAAATTATATCCCTCGCACAATGGTATAACTTTTTGCTTCATCGCGTTATTTTATTGATGAAAAATGGGCCCCATAGTCTTTTGAAAACACGGGTGAAAATTTCCTAAAGGCCTTTGTCTTGAGAATGCATCGTTTTTATATTTTGAAAACACCCCCCGAAATTTTATTTTGAAAAAATTTTACAGTTAAAAAAAATTTTTTTAAACCAAGATGTGTTGTAACACGGAAATTTAAATAAGATAAAAAGAAAAAGAAAAATTTGCTCCTTGGAACCAAATCATAAAATTCACCTTTTTCTTTAAAACTTTTCCCTTTTTTTGGGGTCAAATAAAATGCATTCGAGTTAAAAAATGTTTTTTCGTTCTTGTAAATTCCCATGCTTTAAAACAAAAATTAGGCACAAAATTACAAGCAATTACCTAAATACTCTGGATATTTTTAAAAAGTTTTTATAAAAGGTATTTTCTCGAATTTAAAATTTATTCCTCAGAGAAGAATTTTTTTTTTATCTTTCAAGATCTTTTCCCTTCAAAACTTAGTCTTTCATTGAAACCCCTTTTTCTAAAGAAATTCAATTTCTTTTTTTATGATTATTTTATTTTTTTTCTTTTTTATTATTTTTTTTATTTATTCAACATTTATTTCCCTTTTATTTATTTTTTTGTTTTTTTATTTTAGAATTTGGAAAAACGCGTTGCTTGCTTTTAGTGTTAAACCGAATTAGATGGAGGAAAGGGGGTGGCGCCCCACCAATTAAAAATTTTGATTACTAAAATTTTACTATTGTTTTAAATTAAGATTACTTTTTTAATTATTTTATTCTTTTGGGTTTTTAGTTAATTATATTTTCTGTTTTTCCCCTTTCAAAAGTAAACAATTAAAAAAATTTCTAATTTTTTGTTTTCATGGGGCCCATCATGTTAAATAAAGGGGGCAACTTTGCATGCGTCAACCTGAAAAATCGCTGCCCTCTGAACAAATAGGAAGTGACGGGCTATCCATTGAATGATGTGCTCCCCCAGAACGCTAAACCAACGACATCGAGAAAAAAGGTTCCCGGCTGAAGTTCCCCAATCACGCCCAAAACGTCAACTGTTGTATTTTCTGTATCCAGCTGGTGAAACCTTTGGGAAAGGGTGGATGGGCGATGTTAATGGAAAAAAATCCCCCATAAAAATCAAACTACTTTTCAAAATCTTTAATTCATCCCTTTTTCGATTTCGAATTCCCACCTCAAAAAACCTTCCCCATTTTTCGTTGGTTTTCCCGTCTCTTTCCTTCTTTAATCTCCTAATATCGGTTTTATTTCTTTCCTCGATCGGTATGTTGTGAAAATTTTCTCCTAAATTTAAAAGGAGTCGTTAAATAAAAAAAGTAAATTTCCCTTGTATCTTTTCCCCTTTAAATTTTTAACCCTTATTTTTTTACAAAAGTAACAAATACAAAAATAAATGACAAAATATTTGGGGCGGGGTGCGCAAGTAACAAGAACAACCAAAAACTGATATAGTGAATTACAATTTAAAATAACGTGTTAAAAATAATAATTTAACTAGTAACTTTGCTTTAATTTTCAGTATAAAAACTGGGTCTTTAAATGTTCCCCCTTTTTTTTTTATTTCAAAAATTTGGGGGAAAAGAAATGGTTTTTAACGTTATCATAATGGGGGGCAAAATTTGGTTTTACAATTTAAACCCTGGATACAAGATTATGAAAATGGTGAAGTAGAGGGCAGCGGCAGCAACGGGAAAGATTTTTTGTTATAAATGGGGTCCGGGGGGCCCGGGGGCCTAAAACATCGTAACCCCAAACCTGGGTTCACCCCATTGGGAAATACCGATGGTCAAGGGGAATAAAATAGACATATAGAGTGCTAGAATGAAATATGGTCATTTTTAGGCCAGTCAAAAACACGGGGAAACCCCCGCCATCCCTCAAATTTCCACGTATGACCCCAAAGAAAGAAAAAAGTAAGTGATTAAACGTGGGAAAAAAGGGAGGGTCCGAAAAACAGCGGAAAACACTTTGCCCCTTGACCAGATGGTCCTGGGGAAACGATTTAAATTATCCCAAACCGGGAAACATCCTTGTAACCACCCCCCTTGGAAGGCAATGGCGCGTAAATGGACAAATAGTCGTGACGGGCAAGAGGCGGATCATCGAGGGCCTGAGTGGGCGACGGTACGAAAGGTTTGGGTGAAAAAAAATGAACGAACTTTGGGGGGAATTTTTTGCACAATTACTACATCCCTCATTATCAGATTCAAAAAGTTAAACTAATCAAACACAAATTTGGTTTAAATTTTCCCCCAGCATTTTTCCCCGTTTCTCTCAAAAAAAGAAGAAATATTGAAAAGATCTTTTTAATCGGATCCCTAAAATATGGGAAAAAATGGCAAAAATGACAGAAAGGGCCACTAAGTTGGAAGGGAAAGACTTTTTTTTTATTGCGGGGGTTAAAGCCTTCGCATTGAAACGTAAACCAAAAATAAATGTTTAAATTCCCTTTTGCAACGCTTTTTTTGTCGAAAGAAACAAAACAGATGGGCAGTTTCAGTTCAGCAAAATCCTGGAAATGCGAACACAAAAGGGCTGAGGGCGCTGGGGGGGGTCTCCTCTGGGGGGCGGGCGGGGGCGGCGGGGTGCCCGGGGTGCGAGGCGCCGGCTGTGCCGCGCAACCTGTTTCGTGCGGGGCCCCCCCACCTCCCCCTTTTTCCTTCCCCTCTGTCCCTTGCTTTCTCCCCCCGTGCCTTCCCGCAAAGGGGAGCCCCTGTTTTGGGGATCGCCCCTCTCCCCCTTCGTCTTTGGTTTCCCCGTACTGCCTTTTCCTTTGCCCCCGTTTTCCCCGCTCCCGCCCGCCCTCCGTTGCTGATAACCTCCAAACCTTTCTTGGTTTCACTTTGTTTCAAAACCATCCCTCAGTCCCCTTACTTTACTGTTGCCCAACTTCCTCCCCTTTTCCTCCTTTTCACCCCTTCTAATCCTGAAATCGAAAAAAACACTGTTGCCACAGCAATGCGTCTGATCAAAGGTCCCAAATCAATCCGACGGTGGGGCATTTTGTAGATGGTAATTCGCTGCTCTGGAGGGGAATTCTGGGGCCAGTTTCCGTATGATTTTCCCTGGTTTCAATTTCAAACAAATGCCGACGTTCCATAAACGGGGAAAGGATCAACCCCCCCCTCATCCTTTCCCCTCCTCTCCCACCAAAAAATAACCCGCTCTCCTACCACCCGGAGGACTTGTCGGCGGGTTGAAACTTTTACCTTGTCAATCCCTGGGAAATTTGGGAAAGAAAACCGAAGCCCCGTGAAAGGGCGGGCCTTTCCTTTCAGCCGGAAGAAAACCGCCACCTCGAATATAACGTGCCAAGCAGAACTATGCCCAGATGACGTGCAAAAACGCAAATAATCAATCAACACATCGCTAACAGCCACACTTCCTCTGCGGGCTCCATCGTGTTCATCCATCCCCTTTTCCCCTTTTCCCCCCGCCTGGCCGCGGTCCCAGGTAGCCGAGGGGGTGCGCCACACTCCCCCGGTGCAGAGGGGTCGGAGAAACCCGTTACGCGGCCGGCTCGCTCAGGGGAAACACCGGGGCTAACGGTGTTTCCCCCACGTCGCCTCGGGTTCCCCCCTGGCCTCCTTCCCCGGGCGGCCTCCCGTGTGTGAAGGGGGGGCGTTGCTATCGCGCTCACGCGTCGCCCTTTTGACTGGGAGAAATTGAATGCTGGGGAAGTTTCCCGGTGCAATTTTTAGGCCTCCCCATTTCCCTTTTTTTCACTCGAAAATAAACAATCGAAAGTCCAAAAAAAAGTTTTTGAACAAATCTTATACAGTATATGTTTCTGGAAGGGTGTTGAAATCGATCGGAGGTCAGGGGGAGTTTTGGTTCTTTCTGGAAAAGGGGGTTTTTTTCTATTAAAAAGAACCCAAGTATTAATAAAGGGTCTAAAAAACAACTCTTAATTTAATGAGCGAAAACACTAGTTAACAATTATTTGTCATATTTTTTACACGATTGTAGCATGTAAAAAAAACCCTTCAATTGCTTTTCTTTTAACAGGTGCCAAAAGTTCTCCTGGGTCCTGCCGAAAAGTTTCTTTTTCCGCTTACAGACTAATATTTATAAATGAAGGATACAAATTCACAAACTAACAGTTTTTATGATGAACAGTTCCTGGGGAAAAGTTGAAGTTTAAAACAGTCTTGTGTTCATTGCCAAAATATAATCAACAATTTGCAAAAAAAAATTTAATTATATCAAATAATTCTGAAGATCAATTTTTAATAATTTTCGACTTTCATTTGAGGAAAGCCCCTTGGGGGGGAATGACCATACAAAAAAAACAAAAACTAAATTTCTGGAAATGGAAGAAAATTTTAAAAAAAAGGTTGGAAAAAATTTAAAAAAAATAATAGGTAAAAAACTAATGAAAATTGAAACGAAAAATTTTATGATTTTCGCCATTTTCAGGTGGTGAAAGACGTTTCAAATCAGGCGAGTAACAGCTTTAAAAATATGAAATTCATCCACTTTTGAGCACGTAAGTGGAAAAAAGTTTAACAGAAAAAAAAATCAAAATAAATAATACCCAAAAATTTGTTCTTGCGCATACTATCCTTTCCGTTTGTTGTTTCACTTCCCCACAAAACCCCCGGAAAAAACCCTTTCGAACGTTGTTTCGGTCAACCTACTTCTTCTCGGGAAAGAACCTCTCAATAAATCCCTCCCCAGTTTCCCCTTCCCATAAAGCGGTTCTCCTTCCCCTTCCCTGTCCGTTCCCCGCCTCCGCGAAGCAGTTTCTAGAAATCAGGACAGACGCTCTCAGCACCCGCACTCCCCCTCGTACCCAAACCGAAATTTAATTTTGCCGGGAAAACGGCGTCTGTGGAAGACACCTTGTGTCCGGATCCCCTTTCCCCTTTTAAAACAAATTTAAAATAAACAAGATAAAATTCCCATTCCCCATTGTTTGTATTTAGGGACAGTAGTAAAACAAATATGTATTTTAAAACATTTAAAGAAAAGGAAAACCTTTTACAAACCATAATAAAATATGTCATATAATATCTGTTTAAATTCCGAACAACGTATCAAAAAAGGAGCTTAACCATAAATATACACAAAAAAAATTTGTCGTTCGAAAGAGTGTGATCTGAGCTCGAAAAATAGTAAACACGAAAGTATAACAGCATTTCCCCCGTAGAAACAACATACTTGAAATAAGAATGCCAAAAGTCCGGGGTTTGTAATGAAAGTTTTTCTTTAACATGGGGTTGGTCAACTTAAATATACAACATCGGAAACCCGAAAAGGCAACACTAATTTTGAAATGTCAAATTTTTCCCAAAACATGGAAACCCCTAAAAAATGAAGAAATGTTTTTTCCCCAGGGGAGGAACTTTCCCCAAATAGAATTCCCCCAAACTGGGTAACATAAATTATATTTTTTATCATTAAAATATATAAAAATCATCTAATAAATAAAAAAAAATAAAAATATTTTAAAGAATTATTTTTTTTATAAAATAATTATGTTTATATATTTAGTTTATCTTTCAATAATAAATACTATGAATAAAAATATATATTTCACAACAAAGTTTCGTTTAATTTTAAAATGAATTTACATAACGACTTGGTATATCAATTATGCATAAAAAAAATAATCCCTATGATTCAAATTTTAAAAAAATTTGTCACAGTGACAATAAGTTCGATAATAAAACGACGCATCAATTGAAACAATTTTTATAAATAAACAGTGAAATTTTTATACAACAATTACACCAATTAAAATTTTTTTCAATAATGGCCATTAAAGAACGCATTAAGACCAAATGCTTCAAATTATCTGGGGGCCCTTCCCCAAGTGTACTTCCGACGTCCCCGACTAGAATCGTGCAGAAAAAAAGGGGCACTGAAGGGGTGGCCCGATGGCTCTGCCTTCCTTTCTCAGAAAAATTTGGGTCCTCAAGAAAAAGAACTGCTCCCCACGCGGGGCTTTATTTCGTAGATCGGCCCCCGGTGTCGGCGGCGGGGAGTGGGGGCAAGGGGCAATTTTTCCCCTAATGACCTCCGGGTACCTTTTTCTCCTCCCCAACGCGAGGCTAAGGGGGGCGTGCGTATGAAAAAATTTGCCGTTGCACTGTTTTACACGTGTAACAATCACCCCATCCCGGTTCGATTTGGATGCTGTAAAATAAATCCGAAGCTGCGCGTTAAAACAAAAAAGTTGAAAATCTCCAATTAAAAAACGACAAAAACCCATTTACTCAATTAAAAAAGTTCGTTTTAAAAAGTTTGCCCCTGTTATAAAAGTTAAATAAAATACTAATCAGGGGTATTCATTTCCGGGAAATTAAAATGCCCAAGGTTTTTAATACATGTATCATGAAAAAAATGAAATACGTTATTTTTTATTTCTTCTTATTTGAAATTACTAAACGCGTGTACATTTTTACTTTTTCTACCCTCTTATTCCCTTTTCTTCCTCTTTCCCTCAATCAATCCGGTCCCAAAATCCCCCATGTGATTTATCAATCTTAGAGATTCAGGAAATTTTGATACGCTTCCAACAAATATCTTGGAAAGTGTGAAATCCCCGTTGTTTGTTTTAAAAAAATTTTTGAAAGATGGGCAAAAAACATTGCTGAAAATGTCGCTAAACATCTGGACGTTCAACAGATCGGATTATGAATTAATTCAACGGTCGACAAGTGAAAAAAAAACCTTAAGGCCCATTAAAAAATTTATCTTTATTGAAACATATAAATTTCGAAAATTAAGTAAGTTCAATTTTTTTCGCAATGCCTTCACCCCCAAATTTATAGCGGATTTTTTCTTTCAATCTGGCCCAAAAATAAGATCTTTAAAGCACGTCATGTTTGTTTTTTGTTTTAAAATACTACAGGTTTAAAAAAATTTTCATTTGTATTTTACTTTTCAAGTGACGGCTAAAGGGTTAATACGATAGAAGGTGCAGTGATATAATAAAGTAACTGCCATAAAAATGATAAACTATTGCTGTTAAACCCCTTTTTTTCAATACCAATCGGTATTTGATATCGCGTATTATATATCAAACATAATATTCTGTTTGTGAATGGCTGTATCAATATTTTCTTCGTTGTTTTAGTATCTTGTCAATTTCTGACAATTCCCTATGGAATCATTAATTAGTGGTATTCACTTTTTTCATCACGACATTTTGAAATGGACAACTCAATGAACAAAATTTTTAAACGACGTCGGGGCGAATAGCGGGCAGAAAATCGTTTTCTCAATACTCGATAAATTTTGTCCCCTTTTCCGACAAAGGAAATTTGCATTACCTAGCATTTTTTTTCCTTTTTTCTTTTATTACACAAAAAGAAAGAAAAAAATGTTTTACAGAAAAAATAAAATGAAGGATTTTTTGCTCAAAAATTTCGTGGGGAATTTCACCATCACAAGTGGTGGTTCATTTGATTAAACCAAGAAAATAGACTATCCTAGATCAAAACCATTTGATTATATACGAACGGACGTGAAATTTTGCAATTGGGGAAGTTTTTGGAAAGTTCAAGTGACATGCTAATTTGCTTGTGAAAAAAAACCACACCCTCTGTTTCACGCCCCGAAACCAAGTTTCAATGTGATTTTGTAAAACTACAACACGGCTACCTTTAGCTTTTTCGGTTTACTGGTTTCCCCTCTGGGGCTTCCAATGAACAAAATCAACTAGTAAAATCAACGCAGAACATAAAAAGAAATTTTTTTAAAAAAAGGGAAAAAGTTTTACTCAACGAAACGTTGAAAAAACTTTTGGGTTTTCAGAAAACATGCGTGAATGGTAGGCAATTTCCCGGCGCCCGTCTCCCTTTCGCCGGGGTGGGGGAGGGACGGGCGCCTGAGGATCTGGTTCCCACCTATCGGCGCCGCGGCGGCCCCGCGGAACCGAACGTGCTCGGCGGAAGCGCCTTTTCCCGGGCTTGTGGGAAATTGGCGGCGACGGCGCGGCGCGGCGCGGCGCGGTGTGGTGCCCGGCCCCCGCGGGGTACAACCGCCGCCCCCCCTCCGCCTCCCTCTGCCTGGCCCCCGGCGCTGAGGCCCTGCGCCCGCAGTGGGGCCGCTCCTCGCCTTTTTACCGCCGCTCCGCTCCCTCTGCTCGGATGAGGTCTGCGGGCCACATTCCCGAAAAAAGGGGAAGCTGGGACGCGGGAAAGGGCTCTAAACGGTTTTATCAAAGATCAGCTCCGTTTTTGATTTAAATACTCACTAAAAAACTTTTCATTCAAGAAAATTATTAATTAAACTTATAATGCATGAAACAATGGACAATCTTTAAAAATTTTTTATTTTAGTAAAAATTTATATTTTTTAAATTTTTTTTTAAGTAAAAATTTGTACCCTTTCAACTGCAATTATTTTAAAAAAATATCTTGTAATCCCGGGTGTCAACATAGTTTTAAACTCTCTTGTGTAGTCCACAGTGTTAAAAAATTTCCCAGGGTGGAGTTTTTGGGAAACCCCTCTTGAAAAAAACAGGTCGAAAAAGATCAGGGGCCGATCAAAGGGAATAAAAGAACAAAAACACAGGCGTAAAAAAGGCGGGAAAAGAATTGAATATATCGTATTGAAACAAATAATGACATGAAAAATGGTTTTAAAGTATCGGGATTGGTGCATCGTTAAAATCGACACACCGAATACATTTCAAGCATTGATTTCGATAATTTTTCCAAAGATCGTTTATCGATGTGGGAATCCACCTCAGGCAACGAGGGGGGGCGGGGGGGAAACGCAGTTGGGCGTGGCGGGGCGTGGGAGGGGGGCGGGGGTGTAAGCGCGCGCTGCGGTAACAAACCCTTCGCCAGGCCCCCCCGGGGAACCTGACGCACCTTCCACGTTTTGCCAAAAAAGGGCTCGCCCGGGTGACGCAAATCCGCCGCAGCCGGTCGTCTATATACTTCCTGACCCCGGGCCTCGATTTTAAAAAGGGGACGCTTTGGTACGGGGGTAATATTTTGTGAAAAAAGCCCTTTAGACGTGAATGTGGGCCAAAAAAAAAGAACCCCCTTTTGGGAAAACTGTCGTTCAGAAAAAAAGAAGTGCTTCTTTAATTTGGAACAACAAATATTCCCCTGGGAACTTCAAATCAGCTAATTTGTAATAAATACCACTGAAATTTTTATAAATTTTGACTTTTTGCTGGCCCTGGTCAGAAAACAAAGTTCAGAGGCGTTTTTCCTTTATTTTTCAATCAATTTACAAAAAGCACTTTTAGCCCCGGGGAAAAGAAAGTAAAAATTCCTCACACAAAAAAATTTTTGGACTTCCCCTTAAATAAAAATTGGAAAGACATGGCAATTGGAAAGAATTTTTAAAAGAAATATTTTTCATTTATTAACAGTGCATTTGGATATATTACAGGGGAAATAATAATGCATCTGCTCTTTTTTTATAAAGGGAAAACCCAAATTTTAAAAGTGATAAAAGTACCTAATCGGACTATCTTGACGGAAAGAAAAATTTACTGAAGATATTAATCTTGAAAATTTGCAATAAATCAATTTTAAAAAATTAGGCTAGTTTAGTAATGAAACATTTACCCACAGTACATTGCCTCAGGTTAATTTCAAAAAATCTAAAATGTATAAGGGGTCGAAAAAATTAAATTTTTTAATAAACTGATGAATTTCCAAAAAACGGTACATATAATACCAGTTATATTGTGGTTCCCCCGATTTTTTCAACTTTGTTTCCCGATGTTCCAGGTCCTTCGGGGGTCGGACATTTTTTTTACTTGGGGCATATATCCTAAATTTTCCAAAAACGGGCAAAAAAACATTAAAAATTGGAGAACTCCTTGGGTTTCTCACTAAAATTTTTTGGGAAAAAAGGGAAAAATTTCGACCTCTTCCGTTAAAATCTTTACATCTAAACATTCGCAAAATTTTTTCGAAATTTTTATTTCATAATTAATCTTTTCAACAAAAAAATTCTTTAGCGTTTAAAAATTTTTTCATTCTTCCCAAAAAAACAACATTCCACGCACTCAAGTATAACTTTTAAACTACGAAGCGTATATTGCCCCATGCAGCCTCAGTGACGTAGGCTCTCGTTTCCCGGAGGGGCGTCAAATGCCAATCAAAATCAGCCCCTCAATTGGGAGGTGATCGCGCTAGCACCAAAACTCAAATGGCTGTGCACAAATTTACATTGCACGATACGGTTAACGCGTGAAACGTTAGAATTGAGAAATAATATGATTTATTTGTACAAACAGATTGACAATATGCACACGAAAAATTTTCAATCTCAAATAAAAAATAATAAAAAAATTTTAAAATTCCCAAATACCCACATCTCCCCATGCAAAAAATTTTAAACATCCCTTTGTTCTTGGGGTTTGAAAAATATCAACTTAGAATCTTAGTACTAGGGGATAAAACACGGAAAAGGGTTAAGAATAAAATGGGATCTCATATAATGGACCCCGAGCTGGACATGTAATTTCAGATTTTTACGAAAGTCACGATTTGTAAAACACACAAGAAAATGAAATTCCGGAAAAACAAAAAGCTGTATACACACTTTGGCATTATTTAAAAATTTTTAAAGTTAAAAATTTAAAGTTAAAATACTTTCTTTTTTTAATTTCAAATACATGAGCTATACTTTTGTCAGGTTTTTAATTTACATTTTA
>CAXIVR010000553.1:0-123171 GCA_964035755.1 Teleogryllus oceanicus
AACTTGACCCTACCAAACGTGATGGCTTTATTTTGAACTGTTTATTTCATGCCATTTGTTTTTGCCCAGAGTGTATTTTGTCTGTGTTTCGCTGAAAAATATACACGTCCTCCTCTGATTAGATAACCCGATAAATAACAAAGTCATCAGCAAAGAGTCTTACGTTTGAAGCTAATTTTTTTGGCAAGTCATTAACGAAGGCGAGAAACATGAGAGGTTCAATGACACTTCCTTGTGGAATCCCTGACGTAACACTTGCGTAGATTGATAGATATCTTCCGATTCGAACCTGTTGTTTCCTGTCACGTTTATCCAAGCCACCACCACGTTTATCCAAGCCATCACCCTAGTGTCTATACCCGAATCTATTAATTTATTTACAAGACGATCGTGAGGAACAACGTCAAAAGCTTTGGCAAAATGATAACATTATGAATACAATAATTGAAAGGGTCGGTGCAGCACATGATAACTCATATTTTCTGAAACTGAGGTGGCAAATCATATACTACAAAACGTTTCGAATGCTGTGAAAAAAATACTCTGCTAAGAACACAATAATATTTAATGCATTCTGTGATTTGGCAGATTGGGATAAATAAAACCATTACTTAATGGATTGTACTGAAGCTATCCCAATAAAAAAGATGTTTAATGTGGAGGATCCATTGAACGGAGAGGAAGAGATGAAATTGTCACTTGAATTATGAAATACATATAATGTAGAAAGGTGAAGGCTATAATAGTAGTATTTTTTATAATTGTGCTGGCCAAAATAAATATTGGAATATGATGGCCTAAGTATTCTAAGTTTAGTTTGTTAATTAACTTATGTTACCAAACTAGAACACTCATCTCAGTGATCCAATGACATATCCTCAAAGTTTGGAGCAGCATCATCGTAACTCACAATTCATTAACACATCCAAAATAAAATACATTTGAATTTGCCAAATTTAAAATACTTTGTTTCAAATGCTGTCCACGTGTCCATAAGACTACAATATGTGATTAAAATAATAGTTGTTTTCTTCAAAATTAGATTTAACCTATTGTATCAGAGTATTGAAATCCTCTTTTAATTCTGCTTTGATTCCAACAGCTTCCGTTAATTTAATTCTAACGCCTGGGTTGTTTCTACCAAGTCTTCGGCAAGTTTCGACAGTTGATGACTTTGCTCATCTAACCTAGCCGTAATTCGTTAAATTTTGTTGCTCAATATTATTAGAAATTCTTCTTGTTGCGAGATGTCTACAGCTCCTGCGCGTCTCTCATCCCAATCATAAGCCTCTCTATCATTCAATCGTCTTCTTAAGACCTCTTTTCTGCATGTCCTTCATAACTTTTGCTTTTGCCATTCTTCTCTGGGTCTACCTCTTTTCTTCTGTCTGGGAGCCATTCAGAGATTTTCTGGAGCCGTCTCTCATATTGAGCCTTTTCGTGACCAAACCATTTTTAATCTTCGTGTTTCCATTTCCTCTAAAATCGATTTCTGTATTTGCATTCTTTTCAAAATTTCATCATTTCTTGTTCACAATCAGCAAGATCAGTTCTTGTTTCAGATACTGAAATGCATTTTCACACTTTGTCGACCATATTCACTTCACATTCTTCTTCTGTAACTGGTTTAGTGGTGCCGAGATCATTGCTCTATTCTTAATGAATTTGGAATAATAAGCAACCTTACCTAAGAATGAGCTGAGTTGTTTCACATCTTGAGGTGCTGGCATTCTTGTATTGCTTCAATATTTTTCTTTGTTGGTCGAATTCCATGCTTGTCCACTACGTGGCCTAAATAGTTTATAGAAGTCTTAAACAATTCACATTTCTCCCAATTACATTTGAGTCCATTGTCTTTTAACAATTGTAACAGCATCCGCAAATTCTGCTTATGTTTTTCTTACGTTTTGCCTGTAACAATAATATCATCCAAGAAGTTAGCGCAATTTGGTACTTTCTCCGTAATTTGTTGCAGAAACCTTTGAAATATCGCGAACGAGCTGGCGATGCCATGCAGGCGCATTGGAAACTGATACAAACCATCATTTGTATTAATTGCCATATTTTTCTTAGATTCTTCATCAACTCTAACAGATAAGTTTCGGATAAATCTATTTTAGTGAAACATTCACCTTGTAGTTTCGCAAATATTTCTTCTGGTTTCGGCATAGGATATTGGTCTATTAACATTTGTGGATTTAATGTAACTTTAAAATCTCCACACAACCTTAGTTTACCATTTGGCTTTTTTGTAATTACCAATGGTGTGGCCCACTCTATTATTAACTGGTTTGAGCACTCGTTCTTGTACCCATCGTTGCAATTCTTCTTTTACTTGCTCTTGCAAATCAATACTTTCCAGTCTTGCTTTACAAAATTTTGGTTGACCATTTTCTTTCATCGTTATGTGAGCTTTATATGTTGTGCAATGACCTAGGCCTTCTGAAAACACTTCGGAAAACTCTTCATATATTTTCTTTATTTCTGCACATTTACTTGTGTTGTCGATTGATATGACATTATCTTCTACCGTGAAACCAAGAGAGTTTATGCCTTCCATTCCCAATATATTTTGTACATCATATCGGTTCACTATGACAAAACGTAACTTTCGTTGTATTCCTTTATATCTTGCAGTCACTTCTACTTGACCTTTTACTGGGATGTTTATTCCTTGATATGATTTTAACTTTGCTTTACTGCTGGAACATCTCAGTACCCTAACTTTGATATGTTATTAGATTTATTAGATTTGCTGTAGCCCCTGTATCGATCTGGAACTCATATTTCTTCCTAACATTTCCAATTGCACTCTTATCTTTCTTCCTTGTGATTAATTCAAAATCATATTCACCGTATGTATTTGGTCTACCTCCATTTCTTCCGACTGCTTGGTGCTACGTTTCACACTCTTTGGGTTTTCTCTTGGGTTTTCCTGTTTTCTGCCCGCCATTTGTTTCTTCTTTAGACAAACACTTTGTATGTGTCCGATCTTTTTGCAGAATCTACATTTTGCCTCTTTAAACCAACACTGACTTCGTTTATGGTTATTTTCACAACCTGGGCATGATTTTAATTTTTCTTCTGCTCGTTCTTTCTCCTTTGTATTTGCTCACTTCTTCTATTGTCTTCATCTGCTTTACTAGATTTTCCAGACATTTCGTGTGTTGTAGCAATCTTCATCACTTCTTCCAGTGTTGGTTCTTCTTTCCGTATTGCATCTATACACTTGATTTATCAGGGTATGTAATCCGCCATATCTCGAATCATGTATTGCATATGACTCTGCACAGTCACCTTTATCGCACTTAACTTTGCATGATTTCGCTAAACCTTTCAGCTCTACCACCCATTCCGCATGTGATTGACCTGGTTTTAATTTCGTTTGAAAAAACTTATATCTTGAGGTCACTACATGTATTCTCTCTTCAAAATGATCGGCCAGTTTTAGTTTCAATTGACTGAATGTTAATTTTCTTGGATCTTCTTCTGAGCATATTTTCTTTATCGTAATGAAGGTTTCTTCTCCCACACACGACAAAAAATGTGCACGCTGCTGTGCTTAATTTGTCACTAGATGTGCTAAGTGCTACTCAAACGTTCTATATCGCCTGTCAGTCCTCCTGATCTTTACTATATGGTGGAAATACGGAATCTGCTGGACCTGTTGTTTCTGCATCTCCAATTCTTTCATTAACATTCTCATCTGTTCTTGATGTTGTGTTTGTAATATCGCGATCACTTGCGTTATTTGCTCCATTGTTCTTCACGCGTCTTGTTCTTATATCATCGTCGCCAATGTTGTATTTGCAGGATGCAAGGTAAGTTAAACAGTCAGTGTTTAATAACCATTTACTTTCACCAATAACTAATACACAGAACAACGTAACAAATACTGTACAATAATCCTTAACGGCCTTCTTGCCTTGCCGAGCCTTATCGCCAGCAGTGGCGATAAGCGTCGTTACCGCGATAATGGCCGCAGTCGCCTCGGTCTCCTGGTAGCGCTTTGGCAGGTTACGCCGCGGTCGGGAGTGTAGCGAGGCAGTGGCCACCGAGGTCTGCGTTGATCGCCTGGCTGATACGCCACGACTTGTGACGGTAGCAAGCGCCGGCGGCGGCCGCTGGGTCACTGGCAGCGCGCGGCAGATTACGCCTTGATCGGGCGTGTAGCGAGGGCGGCAGTAGCCCCCGAGGTCGGTGCTGATCGCCCGGCGGATACGTCACGGCTGGTGACGATAGCAAGCGCCGGCGGCAGCCTGACGTCCTCTAGTAGCGCGCAGCAGATTACGCCTCGATAGGGCGTGTAGCGAGGGCGGCAGTAGCCCCGGAGGTCTGTGCTGATCACCCGGCGGATACGTCACGGCTGGTGACGGTAGCAAGCGCCGGCGGCGCCCTGAGTCCTCTTATGGCGCGCAGCCAGATTACGCCGCGATAGGGCGTGTAGCGAAATGCGGCAGTTGGTAACTAAGCGAAGCAGTAACCGACAGAAGCGCCCTGCTCCAGCCATGCCTTCCTCTCCACCGCCTGGTGAAGGGGAGGGGCTGTGCCCCTCCACTAGCGGCGCGGCGGAGCGTAACTCCGTCTCGTCCTCTGATTGGGGGGATATCACAAATGGCAACCAACGCACATAACCCTTTCTTCCCTTCACCTCTTGTGGCTGACTCCGCAATCCTAACCATCTCAAGAATGGCATCCGTTGTCGACCGTCCTTTCCTGAAGCCGTATTGTGTAGGTGGCAAATCTATCCCTCCCACCAAGTGCTTCTCAAGTCTTGAGAGGATTAGCCTTTCAAGTAATTTGCCCATGGTATCCAAGAGGCAGAGCGGCCTATAAGACGAAGTCTGATCTATTGGCTTGAAACCCTTCCGAAGAATAAGTTTCTGTTTCTTCCACCGCCTGTGGAATGTGCCCTCCCTAAGGCAGCAATTGAACAAAGATAACAGGCAGTCAGGATACAGCTCAACAACAATCTTCAGCATATCATTTGGGATCCCGTCTATACCCGGCGCTTTCCCACACTTTATCGTTGATGCAGCATTCCGCAGTTCATTCCGCAGTGAACAAACCTTTTTCGTCAAGGGAAAAGTCCTTCGGTCTTTCTCTTACCCAGCGATCTCTTGTAGGAAAAAGATCGCATATTATTTCCCTCACCCAACGTGGATCATCTAGGCCAGGTGTCTTCCAGTCAACCTTGGGGCCTGGCCTACAAAATTGTGGCCAAGAATCTCAAGGATCTTTGTCAATATCTTCTAAAAGCATCTTCCAGCATCTGGCTTTGCTTCTTTTAATTTCCTTCTTGAGTAGCTTACGACAACTCACGTACAGATATCTAAGAAAGGGATTAGTCGTGGCTCTCGTCGCTAATCTTCGCGTCGCTAATCTTCGCGCCTTAATACAGTTCTTGTGCAGCTCCACTATTTCACACGTCCAGACTTGAGGTTTACTCCTAAGTGTAGGCATCCTCTAGGCATCGAAGCATTATACGCAGCTATCACTGTTTCTTTAGTTTCCCAAGCTATTCCTTCGAGGAGTCGTATCATCAGCCAGTCCTCATCTGCCTAGATTCCTCCAGGAGCTTTGGCCCTTATCTACATTCAGCTTCTTTACATTCCAAGGAGCTCTGCCTTTGTTATATCGAGCCACCTTAGGGTAACATTTCTCATTAATGGCGTAAAAAAAACTAATATATAGATGGTCGCTAAGCGACTCCTCCTCAAGTACTTCCCAGTCCTTAACACTTCTGCTCAGCTTTGCGGAGCCTATGGAAATATCCAGGATAGAGGAGGCATTGCCACGTTGGAAAGTATACTTATCACCGTTGTTTAAAATAACTAGGTAATTTCTTGCAACAAACTTGCAGACAATAACTCCTCTCTTATCTGACCTAGTCTCCCCCCGTTCTGGCGATTTACTATTGAAATCGCCTCCTATAAGTACTTCGCCTTTTACCGACATTACGCTTGCTTCAAGCTCGTCGATATCCTTCTTATATTTCTCAAGCTGTTCGTTCAGAGAGAAGTAACAACTGTAAATCCTCACGTTATTCACCTCCACCCACGAATCAAACTTCGTCAAACATATTTTTAAATGCTAAATTATTTGTTAAAAAAATATTAGTTTTTATTCTGTTAAGAATTATTTTTCAGAAAGTTTCAATAATTTGCAATAATTTCAATTCCAAAATAAAATATTCATTATTAGAGCACTTGTTCATGTTGACAATTCAGAAAATGTAGCAAATAAGTTTGCAACTGTTAAATAAGAAATGTTGTATGGGAGACTCCTTTGTTATGAATGAACTGACTGATTCTGAACAGCATTCTCAGATGCTAAGACCCAATAGAAGAGAAATTCTTGTACTTGCTAACGTTCTTGGTTTAAAAAAGTGTAATAAGTCTAAATCAAAAAGTGAAGTTTTATTGAATTTTTATGAAAGATCCATTACCTTTTTGATTTCAAAAATTAACACTTCATTTACTTTCATCTTGTCTTATCCTATTATTTACTCACAAACTGAACAATACACCTATGCACCCTACTTACTACTACGAGTTTTGAAGAGAAGTTTTGAGCGAGTTTCACTTTTTGTTGGTGTTATTTATATATTTATTGTCTGAGAAATATGTCGAATGTCTGCAATGCTCCTTGTGCTGTTTGGCAATGTGTCAAACATATTTTTAAATGCTAAATTATTTGGTAAAAAATTGTTAGTACACAAAGCTTCTTGTTAAGAATTATTATACCTGCTCTTCTTGAGGAGTCCTGGTACCACGTAGCTGCGTCAGATGTATCAAATTGTTCGCTATCAACAGGTCCGCCCTTCTTTCAGCTGCGACCTGAGTTAGAAGGTCTTGCGCCTGCTTACTTTTCCTCAGGTTAATCTGAATAACCCTGAGCATTCTTATTCTTGATTTTGTTTTGTTACGAGCAGCGATAAAGGAAGCACATCTGTTACTACCTAGCATATGATTATCGCTCTGATTTCTCTCCTTGCAAAGGATGCAAAGTCATTCACCTCTGCAATCCTTGTGGTCCCCTCACCCCCACACTTGTAACAGGTGTTCCTCGTGTCAGGGCCCACTTACATACCCGGTTGATATATGACCGTAGTCAAGACATCTATAGCATCTGGCTAGTTGTTTGCCTTTCCTTTATCCGACAGTTTATCTATCCTATTTTAGTTTCTCCTTTGCTGGGTCTGAAGCTAACTCCGTTGGCAGGAAGGACAGACAACATTTAATACCGCCATTATCCCTCCTCAATCGGCAGGAGTCAGCGATCTGTTCTGCCTGCACCTTGATACTCCGTGCTACCGCTTCCACCACTTCATCGACTGTTAATGACTCGTCGATGTTCCTGATTTCAATTATGCGTTTTGGTGTTAGCATATTCACCTTGGCTTGAGCACCTACCGCCTCATTTAAAGAAGCTATATTACCGCTTTTGCCTAGAACAATGAGCAACTCCTTCATTTGTGTCCTGCGGATAGTCATGATCTCAGCCCCATATTCAGCAAGGTCCTGCACTTCCTTCTTATGATATCAACGTAAGTTCTCCTTCCTTGGCCGACACTTTGATCGCTTGCTTTAGTGTGCGACCTCCTTGGAGCCTACCTGCTTCTGTTTCTTTCTTCCTGTTCTTCTTCCTATGTTCCTTCAGGACCTTCCATTTCCTAATGTAGCTTCACTCCCATTTGCTATTGCTATTTCATCCCCTTCCTTTTCTCCTTTTTATCGTATCCACTACTTTCCATCGGTGGGCTAGGCGCGACCCTCTTCTTGTTTTCTTGGCGAGCCAACTCTTTACTCTTTTCCAGTCTGTCAGCCCCTTTATGACTCGTGGGGCACTTCTGCAGTTGTGTTTTACTCACCAAGAGTTGGTCCCAGAACTCTCCTTTCTCTACTGTCATTACTTGACATTTATTCTTGATCATATCTACTTTTTCTATGGCTTTAGTCAATGCTTCCTTCACCGTTGTGGGATTATTGCGTCCCTTAGCATTTTATACCTTCTGCCAGGTTGGAAAATACAAGTTAAAGAAAAGAGTAGTGGAGAGTAGGGAAGTAGGAAAGTGAAGAGTAAGCACAGCAACAGAATAGAGAAGTAAGAGAAATGAATGACTCCCTAGCCCTCGAAACCTAATAGCGTCGGGGTCGAAATCACAAGGGGTCGAGAGTGACCAAAATAGGATAGTTGAATGAAGTGGGCACAAGTAAGTGGAAGCAGTGCCGCACTAGGGGCCCTCCTCCTTTACGCGGGCGTGGGACCGGCAGTGACTGCTGTCGTAAACATGCAGCAGCCGCAGGCGGAGTTGTTGTTATTGTTATTGTTATTGTTATTATTATTATTATTATTATTATTATTATTATTATTACTGTCTGCGTTTGTGAAGTTTTGTTAGAGAATAACTTGAAGGTTTTTAAAAGATTTTCAAATTTTCAGTTAGTCTGTGATATCTGCACTAAACCCATGGTTTTGTTGCAGTAAAGTCAGTGATGGATATTTCAAAGTCTTTTTCTTTTATAAGATGAGTGTGATTGGTGTAGGGTACAAAACTAATAAAAATGCATGTCCCACCATACGCATGATGTGCATTCTTAATATTTTGAGCTGCTAGCTAAAGAGAAGCCTCGTATGTGTGTTATCTCTCGTTCTTTGGTCAGCCAGTGTTCTGTAAGCACAGTAAATGTGGTTGAGCTTCACCTCAAGTGGCACTTTTATATCAGTGAGTTTATTTATTGTGATTGTGCATTTTTATGAGGGAATGTGAAGATAGATTTTCTTTGTGTGTGTCAACTTTCCTGCTGATGTTTGCTACTGCAAGGGTATAGATATAGTGAATTTTCAGTTGCAACATAAGTTGTATTTACGGATGGGACAGGAAGTAGGAAGTGTGGTGAAGGAGGTGGAGAGGGTGAGAGAGGTGTGGAGGAGGGTGAAAGGGGGTGGGTAAACCAGGCATGGAGGTGAGAGGATGTGGAGAGGGTAAGAGAGCTGTGGCGGCAGCTGAAGGATGTGGTGTGGGTTGGAGAGGTGTGGAGTCAGGAGAAGGAACTGGAGAGGCTAACAGAAGTGTGGAGGCAGGTGAAGGATGTGGAGTGGCAGGACAGGTGTGGAAGTAGGGGAAGGATTTGGTGGGGGGCAAGAGAGGACTGGAGGCTGGTGAAAGAGGAGTGAGCAAGGGGTGTGTGGAAGGAGAGGTGGAAGATTGGGTGGGAGATTGGATGTGAGAATGATTCAGTGACTTCGCCCCAGTAATTTTAATGTTTTAAAGGTTGTTTGATGCTTCTTCAATGCTTGATTTTCTATTCTTTCTCATTAAGTTTCTTTTCTTATGTATTGTGCTTTGATCTTTTTCTTTGATAGAATTTTTTCCTTTGCTGACTGATCGTTAATATGGAAGTATCTTTAGGACATTCTCTTTTCCACACTACAGACGTATTACAAAATCTGAGGATCATCACCATTATTTTACAAAATGCTCAAACATTAATATGAAAAGTGAATTAATGGTAAGGTAGCTGGAATAAACTGGCTCAGATAAAAATAGACATGCTGGTAAAAAACAATGCTAATATCTAATATAAAACAAAAATCATTACTATGGAATTAACTATTCATTTATCATCTGAAAAGGAAATAAAATCATTATAACACGGATTGTAAATCGGATTAATGACTACCAATGATATATCTGACATGTGAAATGGAGTACTAGTTAAAGTCGCGTAATGTATAAATTCTAGAGTTAGCAAGAAATTCATTCAGGCATACTAAGGAATTCCTCAAAGCTTAGTTTAGGTGAACTATTATAATTTCTGCCTGGTTTCTAATTTTAACTGATGCAGAGTAAATTGTATGAAATTTCTAAAGTAAATTATGGTTTACAATAACATGTTTCCTGATGGTCTCGTCTTTGTCAGTACTGCTTGCCGAATTCAGGCCAGAGTTTTCAAATAGACCATCTTCAATTTCACTATCACTCACCATTGCACTTAAATTTGCTTCTCAAAAGATCTTTAATACCTGGACATAGTGCAAAAGTTGTGTTAGCCAAAGACAGAGTCCACAAACGTGTAGACACAGTTAGTTTGTGTGGTGAAACAGATAGAACCTTTTTCACAAACTTGAGATACCATTTGCAGATAGTACAATTTTACTTTATCTGTATGTCAGAAACTAAGCTATGCAAATCAATATAAATTTGAGATTACGTACATTTTATTGCTACCATTATAACCTTAGTTTAAAAAGTCGTTTTTGGAAAAAGTCTTAGATAGAACCTTTTTACTTCAACATAGCAATTTGTTAAACAACAGTCAAGAGTAGAGGAGTTATGTTTGTATTACAATTTTTCAAAATGAAGAGGGTATACAATCAGGTCCATATGCCCTGTATCGTTATTTGTTTCATTGGATACTTCAGTCTGGAATGTATCCAGTTATTCAATTGGGTAGGATCAAATGTCCTTACAGATTGTCTGTAGAAATATTAAATTTTTATCAATAAAACTGACTGGAAATAATCAGTAAATGGGTCAAATTCCTGCCAGTAATTTGCTGCTCAATCTTCATAGATAAGTATTTTTGGTGGCCCATGGTACCTCTTAATATAATTAGAGAATTTCCAAAAAGCTTTAAATTTGTAAATAGTGAAAATAAGTATTTTTATATAGAATAATCATGTTTAGTGTAAGTTTTACAACTTTTTGAAATTCTGAGAAGTACAAATGGATGATTTGAGAATGAAAATTTCTAGCAATTGTGAGCAATCCTTTTTTGAATTCGCAATTTCCTTAAATCGTTCGAGTACCATATGTTGATTTAGGAATTAAATTCTTCAGAACATACAAATCATTTTAACTCATACATTGTTATGAAAATCTTTAATATAGAATCATTATGATTGCCTGATACGTGATCAAACCAGTACAAATATCACAGTTTATTGCTAATTAACTCATAGTGCTTCGTCAAAATTATAGTTCCTTAACTTTCAACTACTTGATTGTGATGAAGTTTTCCTGTAAATTTTTATAATCAGATCTGGGTATATGTGCCTATATTCAATTTCAACTGTTTATTGAAAATATTTTTGATATTTTAAAGATCTTGCGTTTAACAGTTATGATCTAATTATCAGGGCCCAGTTTTAATGACAAGTCATATATTTTTTGAGCATTCAGGTGACTTTTAAAACAATTAATGAACGAATCAGGTGTTGTCGATTCGAAAAACGTACTTTTATTGTGCACATAAAAAAAATCCCTTGTACATAAACAGTAAAAGGCCATATTTTGTAAATTTCCCCAAATGCATATATGTATGTCATATTTTTACGGACAAAAAAAATAAAAAGCTGAAAATGTAATCTCGTATCACAATGCTAGCAGGTATATAATTTACAAATAAACTCGTGATATACAGCAAAGAATTATTGAAACGTAAGTGAATTTGAACGGAGTGAGTCGAGCTCTTTGTCATGTGGCTGAAAAAGCGTACAACAAATTGCAGTGTTCTTCAGCGAAATCTTGGATATTCTACAATGTGCAAAATTAGCAATATAATTTCAGGAAATGCCACAAAATTTGAAGACAATGAACCAAAGCTGCACTGCAGTGACATCGCCGCCTTCAAATGCGCTCCGGACGTCATGTGATGTGTAGAGGAGCTTTCCAGATACAAAACTATCCTCAGCAACAACCGTAGGTCTTTTAAGATGAAAAACCTGAAAATACACCTTGTGATCCAAAGCAACTCTCTAGAAACTGAATACTGAGAGGAAGTTGGAAAACATTAAACAAGAAGTATGCAGTAGGAAAGCAAGACATTTTGTTTGATGGGTTTTATTTTACTGAACTTGATTTGTTTTACAGACACAAGCTTTTTTTAGCATTAGTTCCAAAGACTGCAAACCGTATGTACCATACTCACAATCTGTTCTTGAGTGAATTTTGTTTTTGTTATACCGAAAAAAATCACCAGGACGTTTTAAAAAAAGTGTACAAGGTCATATTTATATAGGTATTAGGTCATAAATGCTTGCATATTTCGCTGATTTTTAGGTCATTAAAATCCAGGCCCTACTAATTATAAACACCCTAAAACACTGTAAAATTTCTTCAGGTACACACCTTTCGCAGATATAACTAACTTTGTTGTATTAATCACGGGTCAAGGTTTCAGCAAACTTTCTCATTTTCAGGTACACAAACTTTAATTTAATAATAAAACCTTATTTGCAACACTATTAAACATAGCATGTAGTTGCCTTTGTCATTTTCATGTTTTTGGAGTATGAGAAGCATTGGAATCTAAAATGAAAAGAAAACCATTATTTAACTATACAAATTTTTGTGTGTTAAGTAGTCCAGAAAGAAAGTACCCATTACTGAGTAATAGCTCACCTTCTTTGTTGTAACAAAATTTACATGATGTATCGAATAACACTCCATGTAATCTCAGAAGCGAAAGAGTGAAATCGTGAAATGAAATCTGATGGAAAGAATATGATAATAATGAGTGTAGTGTACCAAGATACAGGAACCAGGACGCATTGGTAGGGAGAAAGGAGGGTGGGTGGTTCACTGGTAGTTCGGGGGAGAGGAGAGAAAGCTCTTGATTGTTTGCTGGGTGGAATGGTGGAAGGGAGGAGAGATTGTGGTAACAACTGGTAGAAAACTTATTATAACATAAAACTTAACCAAAGTATAATAATTAGATAAGCAATTATGATTCAATTACTGAATTTAAACCTTATATGTTTGTTGAATTAGTATGTTGTTTATGAATTTAAGATAATATGCATTCTGTACCAAGAATTTTATACACTGGTTCATTGTTATTCTATGCCCCTAGTAAGAGAATTTTCTCTATGATGAGCTGGTTAATGTTAGTTTATGTTCATTTATTCTAACTTGTAATTTTCTCTTTGATTTTCGTGCATTTGAAGAGGGGCAGTCTAAGAGTTAATAAGTAAATAATTATTTGTCCTTTTCTTGGGTCTTTTCTCATCTTAAGGATATTTTCCTTAGTTAAAATTATATTTATTCGACCTACATACAATTTTTCTCTTAGGCTTTGTTTTACTTTGTTATCAATGTTTTTATTTTATAAACTGAAATGAATTTCAATCTTTTTCTTGGATCATTTCTGATGTAGATCGTAAATTTAAACTTCTATTTGTGTCAATTAGATTCAAACATATTTTCACAATATGTTGGAAAATGATTATTTATTCATAATTTTCTTTGTTGAAAATTTAAAAAATTGCATTGGCAAAGTTACCATAGAAATCGGCAACTTTGTCAAGTGTTAAAGGGTGGAAATTTAATAAAAAAAATATTAGTTACTTTTTTGATCTAAAATTTATTAGATGATTTACATATCAGAACATACTAGATATTTATGAATTATTATAAGTGATATTATTAAAAGTAAATTTTGAAAAATATTTGTTAATATAAATTAACTTATCATTTATAGGAACAATTATAATAAATGATTCTGTGATTTTAAGGATCCTCAATGTTAAATGCATATATTTTTACGTATTTATGGTAAGCTTTAACATTTAGTTTACATTTAAGTAAAGAATCAAAATCATTAAAAAGTCATTTTCCATATGGGTAATCATGATAAAATAAAATCGTGCACAAATAATAAAAATGAGTAATTTGAAAAAGCATTTTATAAGAATGAGGTAAAATGATAGATCAATAAAATCGGCACGTTTCTGATGCAACATAATCAAGTTGCAATGTTATGTCTAAATAATACATAAATTAACACTCAGATACAGAAGCTGGAAGAGATATGCTCAGTGGTGTAGCTTCAGTTAGTGTCGCAGACAAAGCTAATGGTATCACCCAGGAATTAAGTATAAAAATATATTTTTGATGCATAGATTATACATTTATTTATTACAATAAACAGGCAATTGCCCAATTTTTCTTACTTGTACAATTATTCTATAAGATGTAAGTGTTGAAGAAAATATGAATTCACGTCGGTAACTCGTTAGTTAAAATCCTTAGATAAATCGATTTTATTTAATTTGAAATTAATATTATGTACAAAGGAAAAACGATGAATTCTTTTGCAATCAGTTTATTACAGTGAAGCCACAATCAAATCAATCCCAAACACAAGCTAGGTCACAACCAAAGTCCCAGGAGATGTACCTATGCGAAGCCAAGTTTCAGTCCGCCAGAAGAATCGCACACCGTAGCACACGCACGTGAACCTGAACTCACTACTGTCGCTAGGCACTCTCTTACTGCTCTCGAAATGTCACTGTCTGCCGCCCCGGACGACATTATACACACGCCCCGAGGCATCTGAGCGAGTCACTTCCCGGCTTCGTTGCGGGGAATCGAGGGGAAATGCCCCTCCGGTGACCGCCTTGCCGACGCGGTCCGGTGCCTGCGGAAAGCGCGCGCGCCTACCCCTGGTGGCGTCTTCCGTATTAACCGTTCCTTCTCTGGCGCGCCCGGCGCAACACTGCAGCAGCCGCAGTGGGCCGCAACTACTGTGTCGGTACGGTATGCCACCTCACCGACCCTCGTGGGCACAAATGCTGTGATACACAGCACTCCTCTTATTCTGTTTGATGGGGTTCATATCTCTTGCGCAAACTCTTGCTGCGATTTTTCGGCTCGACCCGCTCCAGTGGCTCACATTAACCTCCCACAGGTGGGCTCCAGCAGTGATTAGGATTCTCGACTCTGGTGTGGTCGTTGAACCCGGAATGCTTCGATACGGACCGTGCCGAGATAAGGACCCAGCGGACGACTCCTCTTGTCAGCTCCTTCGATTTCCGCACCAGCTGGCGCGACGCCTCGGCTGCCCCCAGTCTCCTCCTCCGGTGCTGACAGCTCCTGTTGACCGTTGTCGGGCGCCCCTCGACGGCCTGTCTTTTGAGTTCATCGGTTGAGGGCACTCCGTTCGTTGCTGCTCTCCCGGCAGGTCCTGGTGCACCTGCTCGAACTGGGCGTCGTGTTGTGACTGCTCGGGTTGGGTGTACTGTGGCGCCTGCTCCGGCTGAGCGCCATCCGAGCACTGCCCCGTTAGGCCTGCCGGGGGTGACTCCTGTTGCGGCTGCTCTAGCTCGAACGACCAATGGTGTCCTGGCTGGCGGAGGTGTTCACTTGCTGCTGCCGAGAAGGCGCTTGCTCCCCACAGAAAGGATTATCCAGCTGTCGCTCGGAAGGTTTCTGTGCTCGGAGAGAAGTCCCCCGGGCTGTCGAGATTCCCTTCACCGGAAAATGTCGTGTACAACTGCTCCTGATGCCTTCTAACCAGTATGTCCCTAGTCTTGACCGTATAACACCTTGATCCTTCTTTTACTACCGTCCCGGGGATCCAAAGAGGTGAATCCTTATGAGTCTTGAGCATTGCCCTAGCGCCCTCTTCGAACCTCGGCTGCTCAGTGCTGCGTCTTTTTCCTCAGGCAAGAATAAGACAATAACGTTCGAGGTTGTCGACCATGAAGCCCTCTGCGCCGCACTAGTTCCTTCTCTTCCCGGAAGAGCTCTGTATGATAAGAGCTCTAGCACTGCTTCTTGTTGATCCCTGCTTTCAAATTTCGCCTTGTTCATCACACTTTTGAAAGTTTGGCCGCAAAGCACTCTGCCTCTCCCATTGGAACACTTGGATGAAGGGACAAGTTATGCTCAATCCAGTTGGTTTGACACAATTTCTGAAACAACTCCCCCGTAAACTTGGGCCCATTGTCTTAGACTATTGTTGCCGGTAATCCCTCTATGGAAAATACTGACTGAAGCGCTCGGAGCTGTGCAATCCGTCGTGCTAGTGTACGAATTACGTAAGGAAACCTGAGTGGAATCATCTACTAGAAATTAACCACATACTTCCTTGAACAGGGCCCGCGAAGTAATGTGGATTCTCTCCCAAACCTCGTGAGGCTCCGGCCATTCCTTAAAACAGCTTCCTGGACTCTTCTGAAAAGCCTGGCATGGCTGACACAAACTGACCCTGGTTTCTATATCTCTATCAATGTTAGGCCAGTAACAGTATTTCCTGGCCAGTTGTTTGATGAGGACAATTCCCCAGTGTCCCTTGTGCAATGCTTAGGACCCTCTGTCTCAAGCTTGCGGAATGACCACCCTCACCTGGTCTTCGGCTTCTAACAGCAGGACTTTCCTCTCCCTGAACTTCCACAGTGGGTTGGACTCCAAATTATCTGCGGGACTCCTTTTACCTGACCTGATAAAAGCCTCAGGGCTTGCCAGTTGAGCGTCCTGGCCGGTCTGTGCGGCTATCACTCGCTGGTCCAGGGGAAACTGAAAAACTGCTTCCTCTTGAAGTTGATCTAGCTGCTGGCATTCCAGCTCTTGTTCGTCGAACCTATTATCTGGTCGCACCGGCAGCCTGGATAGAGCATCTGCATTGCCATGTTGAGCTGTGGATCTACACATAATGCGGTAATTATAATTCGACAGGAACAGAGCCCATCTTTGCAGCTTCCGCGGTGTATTATCCGGGATCCTCTTCGGATGAAACAACTCCACCAGGGGCTTATGGTCTGTAACGATCAGGAACTTGTTCCCAGGGAAATATTCATTAAACTTACGCACTCCAAATATTATTGATAGTGCCTCAATTTGAGCTTACGTACGCTGATGGATATTGAGCGTTTTTTTGGACCGCGCAAATATGATAAGTGTTCCTGCCCCATTTCGTCTTTCTGCGACAACACCGCTCCAATCCCGTAGTCAGACGCGTCCGTCGCCAGGATGACTGTTGTTCTGTCTGGGTCGAAATGCCTCTGTTTCATTGCCTTCACGAGTGCCTTTCTAATTTTCAAACGTCTGCTGCGGGCTGGCGACCTAAGCAGCTTCACCGTAGAGCGTTGAGCGAAATACCACTACCTCAGAGAAAAGTCTTGAATGAACTTGGTATAATAATTTGCCTTACCTAGAAATGATGCATCAGCTTAAGGCCCCTAGGAGGAGAAATATTCACAATTGCTTCGACATTGGTTGTCTAGGCCTAATGCCCTCTTTATCTATCATGCGATCTAGATAAGTTATGTAGGGCTTAAAGAACTCGCACTTTTAGTTTGCTTTTAAACCGTATATGCGTATAAGCCACATCCATAGGTTCTGAATATGCTCTTTATTTGTCCTACCTGTTACTACAATATCATCCAGATAGATCATACTGCCAGGCACTCCCGCTATGAATTGCTCCAGGTACTTTGAAAAATTTTAGCTGCTGATGCCACCCCGAACGGCAGTTTCTCATACTGAAACAACCCTAAACACAGTTTTCCCTGTCAGACATCGCTTAGACTCCTCGTCTAATGGAAGCTGTAAGTAGGCATTCCGAAGATTATTTTAGAAAAATATTTACCCCCAGCTATCTTCTGGAATAATTCCTCTGGACGGCGAATAGGATATGATGGGCTGTCCGGGTGACCCCGCGCCGAAGGCTGGGGTGCCGACGTTTGGCAGTACAGCCCTGAAGAGGACCGCGATGTGTCGGTCGGAAACTTCAGCACTAGCCTTCGACGCATCACGGACAGCCCAGATCGCATGACTATATGGAAGCCTACGATACCGGAGAATAGGAATATTTTTCAATCTCGAGCTGCGCATTCACCGTGGATTTAAAGTACCCACACAAACGGCCGTCCCGTCTGCTTTCTTCGCCACTACCAACGGCGTAGCTAAACACTGGTTTAACTGGCGTAATAATGCCAAGCTTTGCAATCTCGCAATTCGCTGTTCACCTGCTCCTGATGCTGGAGAGGAACGGGCCGCGCTTTGCAGTGCCAAGGAACTGCACAGTCTGGCTGGTGTAGTAGCTACCACAGTCGCTGGCTTTCCCGAGACTGCCCTGGAACAAATTTTCAAAATCTTTGCCCAAACTTCAATTTCGCCGAAGGCACCAGTTTGAACTTACCGTTGAGACCGGATAAATTTGAAGTGGAAGGCCTGCAAAACACGTCATCCCCATCACATTGGTCGTGTCTTCCTATTCACCTGATGGTTCCTTCTTGGTGCACTCCCTTGTAACCAATCACTGCCCGAAAAATACATTTAACGTAAATTTTGTCTTTGCCGAAAGAACACAGGTTTAGGTTAGACCTACTGCATTGTGGTACCCCTGATCTGCGATATGTTCGCAAATTAATCAAAGTGACCGGTGAACCAATGTCTACTTGGAACTTGATGTTCTCGCCTGCTACCTCCAAATCCACGAACACTGTTTTCGTTTTCACTGCTGATCACCTCATTCACCATATTTACCTCTTCTTCTTTGTCTTTCTTGGTACCTGAGGACCCCCTTGACTTCTTTTGACACACCGACTGAATGTGACCTGTTACGCCACAAAAAAGAACACTTCGCATTTCTGAATTTACACTTATCTCTGCTATGCGACACTCCACAGAATCTGCATGACTTGAAGTCCGGCTTCCGCGGGCTCTTTGCTTTTAAATTTATTTTACGTCAAAAAAGCAGTTAAAAACTGCGTATGACGTGCTATGGAGAAAAGTGAATTGTGTGCACATTTTCAAAATTCTGTGATCCCTACACTAAGTCATATACTACTTAAATTTTGAAAGAAAAAACATCCATGTAATAAAATCAATTTTCAAGGATAAAAAAGGCAATAAATTTTGGCTCTTATCCATGTTGTCCTTCGGAATAATACTTCCTGTCGCGACAACATGGAAACGATAATTTGAATAATTGTATTTCCCACTGAATTCTAGAAGATGTGCACAGAAAATGAAGTTACATTCATGTCCAGAAGCAAAACAAGGGGCCATCTCAGCATTTGCTCAATGGATCAGGGAAACTGAACGAAAAACCTGATCGAGATGGCGGTCATTGGCCCGGAAGAGCTGCAATATTTACTTGTACAGGTTGTTTTATACACATTTTATACAGTACAAATGTTAAATAATTCATTAAATATCATTGTTAAAATTAATATTACTTTTCTTTTTGATGCTCGGTATAGTCTCTAATTGTATAAACATTTATGCAGCAGAAAAGATTTAACTTGAGATTTAAACGTTTCTATCAGATTAATAGTTAATGTCATCTGTGAAGTGTTGTAAAATAATGTACATGTATTGTGTGTAATTTTTGTAATGGGCTGTTAGTACATCACCTGATGAATATGATTTCTACGTCAGGTGTTATATTAATAGACATCGGCATTTTGAAAAATATATTCCCGCCCTTCCAACATCACTTTTGACAAAATCACTGATGCGTAAATAAAAAGACACACGGTAATTGAATTCCTAGATTAATGAAGAGGCTTACGCCAGATCACGTGGGTGAATTTGGTTATTATTCATTCAATTCATTTTTAGTAATCTAAAAGTCTGGAACTATGGTGTGTTCCCCAGAATATTATGCCATATCTCAGGCGGGAATGAACATTGGCAGAGTATACTATTGCTTGCAGTATGAAGGCTGACTGAATTTGCAAAATTCCTGAACGCGAACAATAATTATAATGTTGTGTTCAATTCATTTAAAGCTAAATGTACCGATACTAGTTCATTGTCGCTACCGCGTGGAGCACCAAAATAAGCAAAATTTACTAGACCCTCGTCTGAACAGATTGTCCGATATTCGATCTGTAGAAAGCGGCATTGAACTCCTTTTTAAAAATAAATTCACGCTACGTGCGTTTTTAAGCTTCTTTCCAAAAATTTTTTTAAATGATTTCTCATAGTTCGGTGAAATTAAAAATGTGGGCTTATTGCGCGATGACGACGATGCTTCACAAGATCAACGCCGTATCCGTCATGCAAATCGGATGAATAGGAGCGGCGTAAAGTGTTTCGGAAAACATGCCTGAGCCCCCCTCCCCCTTCTCGCTTCGCGCAGTCGCGATCTCCCTCGACGCGGCCGAACGGCGGGCTGCAGGCTGCGGCACGGGAGGCCGGGCAGGCAATGGTTTCGTCCTTTCAATCTCAATATATTTTTCTCCACTTATCAAACTAGTGATGCTGTAACACAACCAAACGGTCTCATTTCATCTGTAATAGTCGTATAAAACTATATATCTTGTTCACATATTTCCGTCTTCCTTCGAATACCATCAACAAGTTATTTGAGGCACTACTCAAAATATCAATTCGATTTGAAACTGATTTCAAAAAGAAAAATTGAACTAATTGTGTAAATATCACAATATTCCATCACCCTAACATGTATTTTACATACATTTTACTTCTAAGATCTTCCGTTTATCATTCCACTACCAGAAGAATCGGCCGAGAGTGAAACTGAGCTCTTTGTCCACAGTCTCGATTGCAGATCTCAAAGCGGCGTTTGTCTCGTTGATAGACGCCTGATGAATCATTTCCCAAGTAACATTTAAAACTGTTTACGTACTTTCGGACAATTTGAAAAAATGGTAAAATAGCGTACAGGTGAATGTCTCAGAATCCAACGCCATATCATACACTGAAATAAGATAAATAGAATTCAATGAAATGTAGAACAGAAAACCTTCCCGGCAACGTTAACATTCTCTTTCGCGGCGCGCCCGACGATCTCTTGGCTAGGGGGTCTAATGGCTGGATTCTAATGTAATTACATATGTTTCGGTGTACTGTTCTGAAATTTGTGATCTTGGCAAATTATTAAGAATGTAACAAATATCTAAATGTTTCGTCACATATTTTGTACAGTGTCATGTATTTTACATTTTACAGTTCTACAATTTTTTACAAATCTACGAATTTTCTTGAAATTATTAATTTTGAAAAACGTTTTCTTTTAAATTTATTTGTGTTTTTAGCAATAACCATATTTGTCTTAAACTAATTCAGAAATGTCTCACGTAAAGATATTGAAGAAAAAAGTTTCTGCTCGTCCTTGAGTTTTCTACGTACGTTCCATTTATTATTTTAATTGCTGACTGAGATAAATAAATTCTCTTACACAATAGTAAGCAGAGAAAGTATTTATTCAAAACATGCAGTTATCAATGAATATTTTATTTAAAATTATTAACATTTACTTTCTTCCTCTTCTCTATCCTTCTCAATCTAAGAAGAAAGTTATGTAATCGTGCACCGAAAACTCTTTTGCCGGCCCTGGTAGCGTAAAAGTGGATAAATTCTGTTGCTATATAATAATAATTTACTTCTTCTAACGCTAGTGGTGTAGCGAGAATGCATATTTTATGGGTCATGATGCCTAAAATCGATTATTGACGCAAAACGATTGTCTGTCGGTCAACGCTAGCGCCTGAATCATTCACACGATTTTCTCCAAAATTGTTATTTCCTCATTGACCTCGAACCTCGAGGCCTTTCGAGGGTAAAATGGATATTGGAATTTTGAGAGTACTTTACATTAAGCCTCAATAACATTTTCAAAGTTTTCTAAAACGTCACCAAATTATTTGATTAAATTTTATTATGGTAGCGTACAGAACAAGAGAAATATTACACGTGCAGTGTTTGTTGACATCCTTATTTTAGAAAATTAGTGACGTGCAATTTTGGGCGTCTTCCTACAACTAAAATATTTGATATTTTTTCCCTTACCAAATCTGTTCTGACAGATCTGGAAATAAGATCATGTGCAATGGTTGAAAAATATGAGTTTGTTCGTGCAATTTTAGGACAAAGTAAATGCAATTAAAACAATTGTAACTTTTTCTCAAAAATGAGCTCCAATGTTTTGTTTAAAGACTGTAAAATATGTTGCTAGTCTCATTTCGCCCAACCCACCGTATTTGCAAGAAGATTTAAGGTCATGTACAGTTTATTGCCAAATCGCGTTGTTTTACGATGTAATTTGAGAATGAAATTGATCTATATATTAAAAATATCTCAAAAACCACTTCAATTTTTTTCTTGGGATAGAAGGGACGCTTAAAAGAATTCCCATTTTCGTTGAACTCTATCAATTTTCGAAAATTGCAAATTTAGAAAATAATGCCAGAAAGTACGTGATTTATCCTCACTAGCTTTATTTAAATTGTATTGTAAGGATACTTACACAGTGTAGTGTACTAAATGTTTTTGTAATGAAATTTGATATACAGGTTACATATTGCAGGAAAATCTAATTTTACATATTAAGCTTTTTAGCATTTTCCTTATATATTTATGTTCATATTTTGCAATTCACTCTACAATTTTTTCAGGTTTCTCATTAATGACTTCACGCTCAAGCTGGGAACTGAGAATAGTACATTGCTGATCGCACATAGTTTATAGACAGGGTTGAGCAATATTTAAACTTGTATTTTGATATGTATTTTGTATTCAAAAAACTTTTTGCATTTTTAGGCATATATTTTGCGGAATATGTTTAAATACATAAATAGATGTGATAAAAAGGAATACTTCTATTATTGTAAATACAAATGAAAAGAAGATAAAAAAATGGTTGTTTTTTCCTTTGATTCTGCTAGTGAATGCCTCTTATTGAATCAAAGCTGCAGATTTTGATTTCTCTTCATTTTTATGTGATAACTCTAAATCATACAAAATCTAAACAATTATCCGACTTTATTTTTTCTTGTAGCACAAGTTTATGTTTATCCGCACCAGTTGAACAATTGTTGTTTTTTCAGGTTCTATACATTTTCCAACTAGGAGTTTATTGCCTGATGATTTGTTTTAAAAAATTGTCGTTTTGTAAAGAAATTCCACTTATTTCAGTTAGAGATGTTTTGATATTGTTGTATACTTGAATGCAGTTGTGTTCAGAAATTTTTGCTTCATTAATTTATTATATTGGCAATAACACTATACCGTTCAATAAAAAAATATACAATACAATTATATTTACTGCATTTTGATATTTAAGTATTTTAAATGTATGTATTATTCGAATCAAAAAGTAAAAGTTTTTTGAGTATGCATTTAGTATAATTTACAAAGTTTTGAACGACTATTTCAATAGTATTAAATTTTAAGTAATTTGCCCAATCCTGAACCAAGGCTAACTACCTTCTAATACCTGATCGTTCTCACACGTCCTTTCTGTGAGACGCTCATAGCGAGTATGCTTGTCATCTGCCCTTTATGTATGTTTGATAAGTCTCACTCAAGACGCGAGAAAAATAAGCAAGTTTTGGCAGATTCGACAGTGTACTCATTACACAGTTTCGGAGGTGTCAGATATGCCTAAACACCTTGAGTTTGGTCATAGAGGAGACCAAAAGGAAATTAGCAATTGTGAGATACAATTATGCTTTATAATTTTTAATTATACAGTATTGTTGTACATAACCATCCATTTTAATAAATGGATAGATCTCGACCATGAATATTTTATATTGTCAAATGTTCATTTCAGTATACTATATACTATTCTTTTAATGAAATGAAATAAATTTAATAGGTAAGCTTTGTCAATTAAATTTTGGTAATGTTTTGAAAGTCCTCACATTGTGATTGCCCCAAGGACGTCGTCGCTACATAATTATTTTGCATTTGAACACAAATCGTACATGTTTAATTATATCAGTTAACTTCAAATTATCCGAGCAAAAATTAATTTATTCATTCGGGCTAAAATATGTTCTTTATTATTACGTATTATTCCTGACACTGTATTGTCATCTGCGATCACTGACAAATGCTACATGAAGACACACAGGGTTGCTTTCACTCTAGTTGTCAATATGTTCAGATACCATCCGCCTCAGTCAGGAAGTTCCAATTACTCGAAGCATTTATTTTAGATGTTGAAACCCTCGCCTTTCCCTAACTTGAAATAAATAGGAAATAAAACTTGATTGGAATAAATAGGAAAAATGGTTTTCAAAAATAGCACCACACTTCTCAGAACGATAAAATATACTCGTATAATACTAGAATAAATTTAATATTTAAATAAAAGCAGTCTTGACGAGCACTACAATAAGAAAGTAAAGTGTTTACATGTACAGTTAACATATATTTAAATGAAGTATATTAAAAAAGTTGCTGTTCCATATTGCAACACTAGAATGGCTAGTGTTGGCATCTTCCTTGGAATACCGTTTTGTCCGCATATTTGCTGTGATGTAGCAGTTATTTACCTAGTATGATCATTCAGCATGTTCTGGCAATATTATAACCGAAAGTGCATATATATATGTTATAACACGCCCACCTACCTTCCAGCCGGTGGCGATGAAGGGTGAAACTATCGAATGCTCGTGAAGCGGCTAAATTCTCAGGAAGCAGGATCTTTCGGGTATGAGAAAGGTCTGAACCCTTGACACATTGAATTATATATAAAATTCTGGTAAATGAGCATATATTCAGTAAAACAAATTACACAGCGGCACAAATATACAATAAGTATATGTACTTTACGTAGATGGTCACTGCAAAGAAAGCAGAAACAAAAGAACAGAAATAACACAACCATAAGAGAATGTACAGGCGTCACCTTGACTACAGTTACTTCAATACGCACTATTTACAATACTTTTGCTTTGACCTCCTTCTCAATTACTTCGTGTACCTGTTTAACTTTTGTTAATCTAAAATTTTCTCCGTGCACGGCCCTTTAAGTGATTCTCTACAATTATTCTTTTATAGACTTCACAGAGGTCAGCCTTGAGCTGCGCATTTATTACAACGCTGTTAACTCTAGCACAAGAATAAACGTGACACACACGTTACTAAATCGTACCCTTTACAAAATTATAGCAACTGATTATTCCTGACGTCATACAATGGAAACAATACTTTCGATAAGATTACTTTTACATTACATGAAAATTATAATTTACTTTAGAAAAGTTGTACAAGGTATGGCCTTTAAACGAATTTACTGGTGCGTACAGCGAATGAAATCAAACTGCCGCTCATACGTTCGAAATATTTCCCAGTAACTATTTGGAACTTTTACCATTACAGGACGCTACGACTGGCGTTTTAAAAGCTACACAGTTTCCTAACAAGTTGCCGCATAGAAGTTGCCAGTTCTTTACCTCGACATTTCCTTCCCGCTCGCCGTCAGTTAACCTTGGGGTGTTCGGTCGCTCGCAGTCCTCGCCACGTCGCTTGACTGGTTTGATGTCCCGCGGTCGCACCTCTTCTTTCGCTCGATCAGGATGACGCCACACGTCCAAATTCAAACCTTTCTCTCTCGTCCTCAGGCTCGTACCGTCTACGGATTGGTCCAAGTCTTTCTCGCCTACGCTTGAGTGTTGGAGTCGTCCTTCTGCCGCCTGCCCGCATGCCCGTTACTCGCGCTTCCAGTTTTAAATAACTAGCTGCTTGAATTGACTATTCTAGCACTCAGCCGACATACCACACTTTGAGCGTGCGTGGTCGTGGCGTACAAATTAAATACTGGATTTCGTTCCAGAGTCCTTCTGCGCGAATTTACTTCGATGATGAAACTATTTCAAGTTCGAGCAGTCACAACCTTGCTTACTCAGCGTAATGTTAGTGCAAATGCTGTACATGCACTTTGCTTCTGAATTCTATCACTTATTACCGCGTTTCTTAAATCAGCTTTACTAAAGCAAGTAAAATTATACTCCTGCACTAACCGATTACTACCGCTGAAGAATTTAGTTGAGTCGCCGTCGCTGTCGAAGTCGTAAGAGAGCTCTACCAGTGCGTCACGGTATTTATGCAACTCCGCCTGGGAAAAATTTCTGGAGGGGTGAATTTTCTCCTCCTTCGCGCCCTCTCGAGAAAATGTTATCCGCTAACTTTGGACATCAGAGTGCGGAAACCTGCGGGTAGATGTCGCCAGCTATCGGACCATCGCTCCCGCCGCGTGCCCTATTTCTTAGTTCTCTGGTTTTCTAGTGACTTGGTGGCGTTACGGGTTCGTATAACCCCCGTGACGTCACAAATATATATGCATTTTCAGTAAAAATCGAAAGTTGTTTCTAGTTTGTCCCGAGTAGTTGGGTATCAACCATAGATCCTCTCAAAGGCAGTCTTCATGGTTTTCTTTCGATTTCTACAGGTTATGGGATTGTAGTATAGATCACTGAAAAATCTTTAACCCATTAACTCCCAACTTATTTTTTATTTATATTTCACTTTTTAATGATTACACATTTATTATTGGAGTTAGTGAAATACTGGAAATTAAAACAAAACTTAGTTATACTTTAGTTTTTATTATGTGTATCGTCTATAAATAGACCGCTGACGATTACGATTCTAACAGAAAATGTACAACCCACAATACACACTAAACTGAAACATTTTTATGTATATTTATTTGTTCTATGAAAAACATTTACATAAATAAAGTTTGAATTAGTCTATTAACAATTTTAAAACAATGCATTTCTTTTCCAATGTATGGGAAGGTTCGAAACAATTTCGACAAAGCGTTACATTGCATTTCTGACAGAAAGTTAGTGGCCTTCCTTTACATCCATCACACTGACAGTGCCTTTGAGATGCTTGCCTAAATAATGACCTTTCCCAGCATATCTAGTAAAATGTTTCTGTGTGATGACAAGCTTGGGCGACCCACTGTCCGTCGTGTAGCATACATCTTCAAATATTGCACAGTGATATTTCTGTGAAATTCTAGAAGATCAAAGACTCTTTCATGAACTGTTGCAAGTCAAGCATTCATCAATTACTTTATATTCATAATTCACTGAAAAGGGGCCAATGCCACTTCCCTCTAATTGAAACATTGTATTTTCCCCAAGCCAGTCATTGGTGATTCACGCCTCCCATGTGAACATTTAATTTTTTATTTCTTGAGGTTGGCATATATTTATTCTCGTTCCGAAGGCTTTACTCTACCGACTTGTAGGAGCGATTGGTTTTAAAGTATCAACATTTGTTCCTACTGAAACAGCCTTGTTGTCGTGCCATCGACAAAAAATACTTCACCAATTTCATTAAAGTATAATTGTACGAACATCTTAGCAGTGTGGAATTTCTTTTCCTGTCAAAGGGACAACTTGGAAGTCTGTTTTCTCTTATTGTGCCTGTAGCTCTCATTCAATTTCTTTCAAATGTATAATAGATCTCTGCTGGTAAAAAAGTTTTCAAGACCACCCGAATTCCAAGACAAATTTTTTCCAGTCGCTTTCAGCCTTGCCAATAGATTCCAGTTCTTTTCCACAATACAGATCAAAATTGTAACAATAAACATTGGAAATGCACAATGCTCACAACTTGTAACCAAATCGAATGGGTATTCCCTTACAAATTGTTTGAGCCTGTTGTGACCATAGCCTCTCAATTGACAAATTCTCTTCGAAACACCCAAATTGCTGAAATGATGAATTTAGTGTCGTAATTAGAAATTTAACTTTGAAACCTTTGTCTATCATATTTTCTTGTGCGCTGTTTTTGTCACAAAAATGCTGATATCGTTTTATTTTCTGTAAACGATTTCTTGACAATGCGTTTATCACAATATCGATTCCTAAATAGTCTTCTGACCAATATATTCTCTCTGAGGGTAAAATATGATACCCGGAAAGCAGCAAAATTCCTGAAAACACTTTTAGTTCATCTACATCTAAGGTAAATTCAGAACAATTTTGTGAAGTGGTCGCATTATAAACCGATTGTTTCACAATATTTTCGAACGTATTTTCGTAGTTAATTATCATTTCAGTGAGTTGGGTGGGAGTCAAGTCTTTCAGTGGTTATTTTCAGTTCTTTTCAGGTAATATTGGGACATGGTGATGTGTCTGATGTTGAATATGTCCTCTTTTTGGTATGTAGAGAGCTTAAATTTCTTTTCTAAACCAAAATACTTGTGTTGACATACACAATATGGGTCATTTCAGGTGGACAAAAACGCTTGCGTGTTCCTCAAAATACTAGCAATAAATAATTACTTTACCGTTCTGGACGCGGAGAATCTCAGCAAGCATGTATCTATAGATTCTTGAAGTTTGTAATTTTCGATTTTGTAGCAGCCTCATATAATCGTCATAACTTTATGCCCATTTCAAGACTCAAACACTAGTGTGGTCTCCGGAAGGTCATTTTCCTTCGTCAATATTTAGTACTATCCTCCAAGCTTCAACTTAGGCACAACATTCAGGACGTTACAGAGAAATCGTCAGAAACTATTGTGCGAAACAGAGTGTTTTCTCAGCAAAAGAACATAAATTGAGGTATATCTCAAATCTCCCCCGCACGAGTTCCATGCCCTCCTGGGAAGTCGCGCATCTGAAACAAGAGAACAACATCCCTTTACTCCGCACTCATTTCCCCTCCAAATCTAAAGAGAAGTGTACAGGCTGAAACGGCGCGCAGAGGGGAATAATGGCGTCATTCGAAAATATGTTCGCCAGATTTGTTGTATCAAACAATCGAAATTTGAATTATGATTCTATTCTTTACTATTTATTACTATTTATGTTTATTTTCCTTTTAAATTCTGCATTTTATAAACATTTTTGCCAAGGGGCAGGAACATGTTTGAATGGCGAATTCTTTCCGTGTTTTTGTTTGTTACAAATCATTCAGTTATTTATTTAGTTAGCAATAATGTGAACTAAATTAACAATTCTCGCATATGGACGGACAGCTCATTTAACAGACAATATTTGTCTGTTAAACCTTTTAACCTGAACGTTAATGCTATTATATCTAGTAAGTACAAATGATTACAAAATCAAAATAATTAATTTTTCTCTGAATTCTCAATTTAAAATATAACTGATTATTTTATTTTAGTGGATAATTTCTTTGATGAGAAAATAGGAATTAATGCTAAATTTGTGACAATAACTGTCAAGTAACTTCTCCCAAAGACTGTCATGGGTCAGGTATCCAGTGACGTACCGCCACTCCGGAGCATTGCACACTTACTTTCCGCCAATTTCTCTGGACGCAGTGCCCGCGAGCTGTAGTGACTGTTACCCGCTAACCACTATCTTCATGTACCTGATTTAATTGAAGAGAAGACGGTGATTTCTTTCATTTGAAATGACTCTCTATTTGTAACTTAGAATTGACAACCAATCTTCCTAATTAGGCTGGCGAAACTGAAAGACTTATCAGGTGATCTTCCCAGTTTGCATGTGCATTAGTAAAATTTAAGGTAGTTTTGAAATATTGGGCTCTCTTATGCTCATGGATCTCGTCATTCGAGGATCCAAAATTTCAGGTAGGAGCACTTCTTCAGGTAGCAGAACACAAGTTTCTGTATCATTTTATTCTCCCAGAAACCGTCATCGCGGTGAATAATTTCGTGATGCATGTCCTTTGGGGTCCATACAACGAAATGGCAAGTACTTTTCCCTGAGATTTGAAGCTGGCCATGAATTTGATGATAATAATAATCGCTTCTTTTTTTAAGTTTTAAAGTCTTTTTATCAATGCAGAATTTTATGTGCAGCTCTATATTGTCATATTTTAGCGGATTTTGGACATTTTATTTCCAATATTGAATCTTCTCGACCAAACCGTCAGGGGAATCTCCAAAACCATGGTGTATGAACAAAAGAGACCGCATTTTTTGAACAACTAGGCCTGTTTTCTTGAAAACAATCAAAAGCGCGTGATTAATTTTCACTTCCGTACATCGCGCTTGATCCGGAAATGATCATAAAGTAGTTTTTAGCGACAGGAGCCCAACTTGTTAGACTGCATACACAAACATACAGAATTGGATGCGGTGAGTCTGTCTTTTCTTTCTAACTGCCATCTCTCAGATTCTGCCTGCCCTCTTGTTGCTATTTCAAGTTTTACTATTTCCTCTTTATTAAGTGACAATTGCAATATCTTCTTATCTTTCATTGTTGTCAGTTCGTTATCCTCTATGTCCACCTGCATAGCACACACACCGTAGTCAGCTAACCCGTTCTGGCTCTCGTTATGATACGCTGCCCCTGATCTCACTTTCTTTCCGTTCTTTCCCTCTTGCCGTGCCTTGAAGAGTGACCTTCTGCAAGCCGCTCTTCGGTTTTCTTTCTTCTCACCTGTTTGCTTTACAATTGAAGCAGGACTTTCATTCGACATAGCCTTCCTTGTCTCGTAGTGCCAATTCGATTTCAGCTGAAAGTCTAAACCGGCAGCTTTCGTTCTGTGGGTAAAGGATCCTCGTTTGCCTCTGTTAATTTGTTTCCCTCCAGTAAATTTTGCCACCAGAGACATATAATTTTCTGCTGCGTTGCTAGTGCTGTTGGTGATAAGTTGATGGCTTTTCAATACAAGGGGCTGCAATGAAACAGTGCTTTATCACGATTTCCTTCTCTTCTTTCGGCAGGTCAGTTGACTCACCTATTTTTGGAGCAAAAATAAGGCTTGCAGGATGTATAATTCCAAAAACATGGAGCGGTCCGTTTTGAGATCCCTCTTTCAAGAATTTACATCTCCTTTGCCAGCGTTTATACGCTATTGCACCTCGAGCGGCATAGCAGGTCGTCTGATGATTTCAGTCGACAATTTCTTGGTTGCAGTAGTGGATTCTTTTTGAAGTGCATACAGCCTTTTGGTGTAATTCTTCACTACATGATTTGCACACTCCACTTTTTCTATTGATCGACCGTACGTAACAGAGGTTTTTCAGGTTAAAAAAAACGCTGGAGTCTCCATCTCCTACAACTGTATGGTACTCTAGACCATGAAGTTGTTTGCTGCGCAAACATTCTGGCATCTTTTTCCATCGAGCTGATGGTCCTTCCCAATTTTGTAACAATTTTTCATGGTAGGATCTAATTGTTTGGCCTCTCAGTACTCACATGCTGCAAGTACTGGTTCCTAATTCCTAAATCTAATAATTTTTTAGGTTCTCATTTCCCAATTACACGGAATACACAGCTGTTGGCTGTATAACGATGTCCGTGGCTCCGATGTGACCAACCTCCGTCCACAATAAGTGATAAACGGTGTACCATCTTCTGTTACATCTCCGTTCTCAATCGCTAGATTTTTCTCTTCTTCACCAGCCTCTTTCCCTCTTTCTTTTTATTTTTTGGAATAATACGTCTGACCATACCTGAAAAACAAAAACGATGTTTCTAAATGTCACACTCCAAATCTTTCGGGATTAATACATCTAGTTTATATGATTTTGTAATTCACTGGGGGCATAAAAAAGTTACCTCTCCGAGAAAGGATTCCGCCTGTCTGAAAGATTTTGGACAAATTGATTGATTTCAAATTACTCAAAACTTCCTCATATTTTCGTGTCCCCGACCCAATGCGACTAAAACCCAAACGGTTTTGAGTCAGTAAGTTTTCTCTTTTGATCTGGGTTGTCTGGCTGACTGTAGATGGTGGTTTGTTGGTGACAATAGGGACAACAGGAAATGTCATTTCCAAACCATGTCGGTTATTGACGAGGAAATTAATTGCATAAACCCTTCACTGCTCTTGAGGCAATGCATTCGGTGGAGTTCAAGATTCCTCATTGATCTGTAGAAGTACTGCCCATTTACGATGTAATTCCCAGAATTAATCATATCTATATTTTCCAACACTGCAGGTCCCGTATCAGTTACTAAGTAAGCATCTCTCCTAAAAAGGAAGAAAAACGGTTATTTACTAGTCGGACAAAACAATAGCATCTGAATTAGACGCTTGCAGTTCTTCAGTGACTTCGGGGCCAGCCGCATGCAGAACAAAATCCATGCGTGGAGGTGTTTCAAAATCAGAAACAGGTGGCACCGTTCCTTGAGAAAATGGACCGTTACAACTTGCACTATAAAAAGTAGGCGCAAATGTTTGTGTGTAAGAAAAAACACATTTAATAAATATGTAACATTATTAGCAAGAACAGTCTCTATACTATATTTAAATGACTGAGCTGCAATAATTTATAAAATTTTAGATCCCAGAATGCGCTCCACAATAATTATTAATTTAATAGAAATAGTTATATATTTATTATATAATTTAATAATTATTTACGAGGTACCGAAACGCATAGTGTAGGGAAGAAACGACGAAACTTCGAAAATAAGCTCTTAGGCTAATTTTAAGCATATTTTGATTAATACAATCCTTTGATATTTCGAATGGCTGAGCCGCAATAACTTTAAAAGTCGTTTTGAAAAAAATATTTTTTCTACAACTGCATAAAAAGACAACTTCTTTGCATCGCTAGCAGTACGTGAACTTCGTCATTTTTTAATCGCCATTAAAAAAAGATCGTTGCCAAGACAACTATCTTGTTACCGTGAAAAAATTCTTTTTGCACGGTTTTAGAATACTTTTTTGCACGTTTGGTTCTTTTTCCAATACAAGTTTACAGAAACTAGCCCATATTATATTTTATGCAGTTGTAGAAAATAGTTATTTTCAAATCAAGTGCTTGAAGTTTCCGGTTTTTCATGATCGAGATTGAGATTTTTTGCCGGGACCATAGGTCGAGGCAAAAAATCTCAATCTTGACCATGAAAAAAACGGAAACTTCACGCACTAACTCTTAATAAATATTTTATAAAAAATTCATTCAGAAACTTATGAACACTTCCAGAAACATGTATTTTTGGTTTCTAAAATAAATGTATAATTTGTTCACAAAAAGAAAAGTACTCTGAAATAAAAGTATCTAATTTACATAATTTAATTGCTTTTGTATTTCTGTGTTATTATATTACAAACTGAATAGATTCATATCTTTTGTAAATAACAAACAATTTATGTTTCTGAAGTGATTACTATGTTTCAAAAATAAGTTTTACATAGAAAGTATTTTTCAAACCAACTTTTGATCTCTCATTACGGCGCAGCCAATCGAAATATCGAAGGAGTGTATTAGACAAATATGCATCAAATTAGCCTTAGAGCTTATTTTCGAAGTTTCGTCATTTCTTGCCTGGACACTGCATTTCGGTGCCTCGTAAATAATTATTATATTATAAATATATAACTATTTCTATTAAATTAACAATTATTTTGGAGCGCGTTCTGGGTTCTAAAATTTTATAAATCAGCACTAATATATAAGTGAGTCACGTAACTTTAGCCATTTCTGCAGTTTTTGAACCATTGAAGTTATAGCAATGCAGTTTTCACGGAAAAGCAAGAGGGAATGAGGCTAATTAATACATGAAACATTTCTATTTTATCATTTGTATTTTTGGAGATATTGAGGTAATGTTTTTCTAATGGAACTATACATATATTTTAGTCTATCATGACGAGCGTAAAAAGGCAAATCCAATGATATGCATATTGTCATATGTTAGATAAGCATTTTCTTAAGTAATTTTGATTTTGCGACTCGTATTTAACGGATATTCTAATGCTCCGAGAACATGCTAGTAAACGCTGCGCGCCCTCGGTTAGTGGACTGTTGCATTTAAAATATGCCTTAAACAAGAGTCACAAAAAATACAAATTTCTCAAGAAAATGCTTATCTAACATATGACCAATATATTTATTATTGGATTCGTCTTTTTACGCACGTCATAATAGACTAAAAAGTATGTACAGTTCCATTTGAAAACCACAAAGTTACCACAACATCTCGTAAAATAGAAATGATAAAATGAATACATGCATCAATTAGCCCCAATCCCTCATGCACGTTCATGAATACTGCATTGCTATAGCGTCAACCGTTCAAAAATTACAGGAGGTGGTAAGGATTGCGGCGACTCACCTGTATATAGGTGAGTGAATACGATCTCTCGCAGCACAGTAGCTATTTTAGAGCCTTGATGCGTGGGCGATAACGCGGGAAGCGTAGTGGATGAGGCAATATCAGATCATACTCATTTTCCTTCACTAGAGGCAGGATAGTCCTTCGAAGGTAACTTTCTGAGAACAAATAACTATTTATTTGGTATTACGTTCACGCGGACGGTGCTTAGTTAGACATTACTCCAAACTTTATTCATAATTTCATAAGTAGGACCACAGCAAGCCGTGCTGAATTACATCGAAATTTGTGAGTACTTGCAGACTCAGCCTAACTCGAGCTGGCGTTTCGGCATGCTAGTAATTACTTGCTATTTTGGTATTAAACGCCTCGTTTTCAAATAGTCAACCAATCAGTTGGTCATGCAGTTCTAAAAATAGTATGTTTTTAGCGGGGACGTGGAACGTCAAATATTAGAGTTCATAACTTCCCTCCACCAAAACCAGCCCTCAACAAGATTGTGCGTCTGGCAAGGTCAGCTCCTTTGCACCACACAAAATCACGAAAGAGCACTGGAGCGGAAGAATGGCAGAGATAGAGAGGTGATCAGTGGAGGATGGGTTTCGGCAGCGAATTTGATTTCGGCATCGATTTTGAAGATCCTTACGAGGAAACAGATTCGATTCCGATTTGTCCTACGTGTGTTGCAGTGTGAAGAACAGAGAATGCTGTAACGTTGATTCCAAGGTGGATAGCATGGGAAACTGTGAGGTCAGATAGCTTCCTTTGCTCTTCAGTTCTAATTTGACTTTTTATCAGGCATCGGGCAAGTTCAAGGCGTCTCTGATTCTAACTGCCACGTTTTGAGGAGGTGAACTGCCACATCCACAGCTCAAATCTGCAGTGCACCAGCGAGCAGTTACGCTGTTCTTTTCTAACTTAAGTATTTTCTCATTTCCAATTTTTTCACCCAAATGGTATATTGAAGAATTGCTGAAGAACTTTTTGAAGTATTGTACTTCTCACGTCGCACCTCATTCGCCTTTCTTTAGATGTTAGTTTGGTCTTATTTTTTTCACTGGCGGTTTTTATAACATGGTCCAAAACTGAATTTTACAGTGACATATGTGGGAGAGATTATAAGTACAATTGGCTTAATTTATTATGAAGTGGTAAAATATGTATATAAATATGATGAAACATGTGTACAAATAGATTTAATAAGCAAAGATCAGGTGCTAAAATCATTCGTGCACTAACACTGCTCATGTACCCGCATACAATGGAAGTAGGCAGCGGGGGCGGTGGCAGTAAGCAAGTGGGCGGGCAGGTGGGCCGGCCGGCTTGGCGACGCTGTACCGCGCCCGAAGTGCATCCCGACAGCGGTCGAACCGACTGATGGCTTTGTCAACGGGCGGCGTGCGGGGCAGGCAGGCTGGTGTCGCGTCGCTGGATCTACGCTAAGCGGGTGGATCAATCCTTTACGGCAATCGTGAATCACCAGCGGAAGCCCCTCAGCTCACGAGAGCCGCGAAACAGCCGAAGCCAACGCCTGGTGAACTCTCCGCAAGTTGGGAACGAGCGAGAATTGAGAGGTAGCGACTTCTGCAGCGGCAGGCCAATCTACGTCGGCGTGTGCGGGCGTGACCGCTGCGTTTGCACTGCCTTGGTTGCGAGGGTAGGAGGGGGGAAGTGGAGGCGACCCGAGCCGATTGCAGCCAGGTGTCTGGGTAGACCGGGCCTAGGGAGGAGGGGGTTGGGGACGAGCTTGGTCCCGGGTGCCGGGCACAGAGCAAACTGTCATTGATGCAGCTTCACCGTAATTCGCAAAGAGTATTTTACATTTATTAACTATTCATTCACGTCGAATACTGCGGTCTTTAGCGGCTAATGTATTACAGTTAAAAAGAACATTACAGACATATACATTGCATTGCAACCTGTGAAACCGCCCGCCCTATCTTGCTTGTTTACCTGCCACCGCCGTCGCTTCACCTACCTCCTTCCTTCCCCATCCCCTTTCTCTCAGCGACCGTCGAGCTCGGTGACAGCTGTACGAGCAAGAACAGTGTTCCTTTTTTTTTCATGTTTCCCCTCCACAGTAACCCTGAGGAGGCGGGAATTTATTTAATTTAATTGTGTACAAATTATGCTGCTGCCTTGCGGCTTAAGCAGCTAAGGGAGAGGTAAAGAAAAGCTAATATTAACTAAGCTAACTTAATTCTAGCTTAAATCTAACTAATAATTATGTTGTAGCACTTTGGCATACGCAATTTACAAAAAAATGTTATTATTTTTATTCTCTTAATTCTAAATGTTTTTGTGTGGTTTGGTTCTTTCACTAGTTTATTTTTTCGTTTCACGCATCATTCATTCGTTATATACATAACCATTCATTCACTATATACATAACCATTCATTCATTATATACATAACCATTCATTCATTATATACATAACCATTCATTCCCACAGCACTGCACTGACTTCTGTTCGCCACAACTTTTATTTGTCAAAGTGTCGTGGCGCTCAGGCTACGTGGGAGGTGTGGCGGGAAAACGCGTCGTCGCATTGCCCACGCGATGCCTCGGCCGAGTCTTCCCCCTCCGCGTTCAGCTGCCTCCACTTTGCTCGCAAAAAGGTAGCAAGCGTGTCGTGAAGACAGCGCACGGAAGGTAGCGGCGTGTTTCGGTCCTTTCCGTAGGCCGGACCGATACGTGTCACTGTTCGCCTCTCGGCCGGTGTCCGCCTGAGATGCGCGCGGCGCAGCCGGCCCAGCGCCTTTGCAAGCGCCGTGGCCGAGCGCCTTTGAAGCTCCGGCAAGAATTAGTTTTGCCCAGAACTCCAAACACGTTGGTGTTTCCTGGGTATCTGTTGGGTGGGGTGGGGAGGTGCGGAAGCGCCGCGAGACGCGCCGCTGCACGGTTTCCGCCGAGCAGATCGGACGGGAGGGGTGGAGGAGGTGCCGCCGCAGTCTCGCAGGCGTACGTCCAATGGACCGGCCGCAAGCGGTGAATAAAGCGGCGTTTGAGGGCCAGGATGGATTCGGGGGCTCGTAGAAGCGGGCGTAGGAGGTGGTTCGGGCAGGTTTTCTGGCTGGGTATCTTGCGTGAGCGTGCCAGCGGAGACCGCTGTCTAGCTTCACGCCAGATACTTCGCCGTCTTTGCTGGGGTAGGTGCGCGCGGCTAAGCTCACGACTTCATCGGGGTTTGGCCCTCTGTCGAATTGAAGTTAGCAACGGCTACGCACTTGTCTGGAGTTGAGGGCGAGCTTTTTGTTATAAGCCATTTGGAGAAGCAGCGAGGGCAATCGTTTCAGATATCTCACTGATTTCCTTTTGTCCGCCGACTTCGTAGTAGGCAAAGTCATCCGCAAACATTGTTGAATGGAAATTGGCAACGCACAACCAGTGAAATTATCATTCCTCTCGCCGAGGAAGCATCTCGTTCACGTGTCCACAGGCAGCGAAATCTCTTTCTTCGCGGCTCTTATTCTTCGACTTGAACTTATTTTTTTGTGTCCGAGCTGAACGGCGGAGGAGAGACGGACAATGCAGAAGGCGAAGGAAGTAAGTGGCGAACAGAATGAATCTTCCCTAACCCTGGTGTGAAGGCACCAAGACCACAGAGGATACGATTGAGACGAGTAAGACCCTTCGTATGCCTTAAAAACACATTAACTTGAGAAGATAGGATCATTCGAAAATATGTTTCACATCTATGACTAAAATTTTAAACACATCTCCAAATACATGCACAATATGGAAATATTGGCTATGTTTAATAAAGATAGTTGAGGGAACTATCACAGAAATTTGGAGGGATGTGGTGTTTCCTTTCTGCATTTAGCATGTGTTCCACAAACGTATAAATCTCAGGTGTTTTAAAAGTCAGGTACGTGCTACTTTTTTACGCAAAAGTGTATTATATGAAAATGTACGATACATCGGTATAGTACAACCATATATCTGTGTGTCACGTGTGCTACAACATATCAATTTTTTCATTTTACATCTGAAAGATTTTAAATATCTTTTTGTAGAACACTTAGTAAATTATTTGTAAAGAGGACAATTATATTTTTTACAATAATTACACATTGGGTTCACTTAGCGATAGCAGTAGCTGTTTGGAAGTTCAAGATATAATCGCATTCAGTGTGATATAATTTACTATTATTAATTCACTATTTTCCAGTAGGTTGATTAATAGTGGTTTGAATTTTACCTAATACTTCAAATACTCCTAGATTCATTTCGAAACATCTTCCGCAATAGAAATGACAATATTTATCTTCTGATCAAGAGGATTCATGATTATTCTATTAAAATAAATTAGGATTAAGTAATTGATTTTTCTAGGTTCAAAATTTTCACTGATCTTCACGGCAAGTAAAAAATAACGTTATAATTTATATTAATCCCAAAACTAATTTCAATTAGTAAAATACTGTCTAGCACGCAATAAACTACCTATATCAACGAGAATATCGGAACAGATAAAAATAAGAAATCTCATCAGCTAAATTTTAGACAGGCACTCTCACCTCGGACATTAATGGAAGTGTGGGATGGGCAATTGCCTGGTCAGGTATGAAGCAGAAGCTGAATATTGTGTTTGCCGTTCGGGTGACGTCACATCCGTAGTGTTGTCGCTTTCCTCCGAAATTCCGATACATACTGGCCATGAAGGACTTTGAAAGCAGTCATTTAGGGCTTTGATTGTCAATAGAAGCATAAGGTTTTTATGCTGATATTATCACTATTGTACACTAAATCATTGTGGAGTGTAGGTAATATTAAAATATGTGTTAGTATAACGAATTATGATTTTATGGCCATTACAATTATGGAGAAATATCCATGTTTTGTGAGTTCTTGATACCAAAAGATCGAATAACAGCAGAACGTCTGTCCGTCCATCAACAATGCTACAGTCTAAACCATTCAATCAAAATCGATATGCTCGAAGGATTTGCTCAACATTTGCTCAAAGAAAACTGGGTAGAAACTTGATCGACATGGAGGTCATTCACTCAGAAGCTGAGGTACAATACTTGTTACAGGTTGTTTAGAAATACACAGTCCAAATCGATAAATAATACATTAATATCATTGTTAAAATTAATTTTATTTTCCTTTGATCCCTCCTCTCTTCTAATCCTCCTTTGATCTCTCCTTTTGATCTCTCTAATTGCAGCAGAAACGATTTTATGCAGCAAAAACGATTTCACTTGGAATCTAAACTTTTACATCGAATTTAATCGCTTAACGTCATCTGGCAAAATATTGCAAAATAATGTACATGTATTGTGTGTGATTGTTTGTGAGCTGTTGATAATTTCACCTAATGAATATGATTACTACGTCGAGTGTTATAGTTATGGACATCGACGATTTCCGAAAGTACGTCCTTAAATAAATCATTTTTGACAAAAACATTGATTCGTAAATCAAGAGACAATGTAGTGGAAAATCCTAGATTAAAAAGAGAGGCTTAGAAGAATCACGTGGGTGGGATTTGTTTTGTTATTCCTACAATTCTTTTTGTGATCTAAAGTCTGGGAGCTATAACATCTATTTCCCCAATTTCTTTCTATTCGATTTTTCGCCTATGTTCCGAACTTTATTATAATAATACACTACTAAAAATTTATATTTCACGCACTTGATAATGTAAACTTTTGATTTGTTTCTTTAAAAGCAAAATATTTAATGTACAATAGAATGTCAATTTACCTACTTTCAACTTTATCAATTTCACAACATCGAGTATAAATCTTTAAAAATATTTCCCATTTTCCGGCTTTTGCCTCAAATATCTTCATTAACAGTCAATACAATGATTGATTGTGATTCCGGGCGCGTCAACTCTTATGGTCATTGGCCCCGTAAGTGTAGTGTGTGCTTTTGCTCGGGAGGTGGTCTTCCCCCGCTGGATGGCCAGAGCCAGCGCCGACCTACCCTCGGCTCAACAAGGTATCTCCCACCAGCGGGACACCACCCCAGCTGGGTCACGTTCTAAGTCCCCAACGGGTCTCCCCACATATGTGGTAGTGTAGTGAATCTTAGTGTGTATGTGTGTAAGGGGTGAGGCCAGGAGAAGGAAGAGGTAGAATAGATCACGCGCGGTCCGTGTCCCGTTTGTTAAGGTACTGCTCCGGCATTCTCCTATGTTGATTGGAAACCACGGAAAACTACCGATCCGAGCAGCCGGTCGCCAGAATCCTCTCCCAGACAGCGACTGAATTCGACCTACGTGAAAAGCTAGCGTCAAAAATCCTGCCGCCTTCAGGACTCGAACCTACGACCCCCCGGTCAGACGCGCAGCAGTGACATCAGTCGATGCACTGAGCCACCGCTCCTAGTACCACTCCACGAGGTCGGGCGGTTTGTTGGCTGGGGGATTGGGGGAGGGGGCTGGTGGCCGACGCGACGGCGCAGGGCCAACGGGAGGGCGGAGAAGGACGCTTCCTGCGGAGACAGGCGTGGGTGGAGTCCGGCAGCGCCGCGTTGCCGGAGATGATGAAGTGGCGGCAACAAAACGAAGGGGTATCCGTTGCGGTCAGAGGACGGGTAGGTTTAGGCCCTTGCGCTCTCGAGGCGAGGCCGGCCGCTCGCTGCGGACGGGCAAGAGAGATGTGGCGACCTTCGTCCTCTGTGCCACTTCCTCGCTCCTGTGCTGCGTCCTCCGCGCTCCGTTCTCGCGTGGCTGCGTCCAGCGCGCCCCGTCGTTGAATGCCTCTTCATTACCGCCCTGACAATACCCCGGTCGCGAAGGCTACTCGCGCGGGCCACGCCATGAGCACAAACGACGCGCAGATGGTATCGCCTTCTGTCTTTGTGTCCTATTTCAAGACACAGCACTCCGATTGTTAAACGACGGTCGGATGTATGGCTCAGGGACAAGTTCCGTTGCTTCAGCAGCGTCGTTAAGTTTAGGGTTTGGGTCCCACCTGCAAGAGCTAGGTCAAATCCGGCCACTGTGTTGTAGAGAATTCTATCTACCGTTCGCTGTGGTCGATAATATTACATGGTTACTCTTAGCAATAATAAAATAATCCCAAAAGCAGTACTCTAAGAAATGGGCAACGGATTGCGTGCAATTTGTTCTTTCCCATACTTGTCCCTCATCTCCCCTTTGAACACACACACACACACACACACACATACACACAGTCACATGTTTTCACTACACACATTTGAGAGTGCTTGAAGGTTACAGCTTGTATTGGGAAGAAATGGATTAGAGATGAAATTATTTATGGAAGATAGGACCAAAGGAGAATTTCACGAATCCAGATGTTTACAAACCAAGTATTTATAATTAATAATTGAGAATTGTTCTAAAGAATATTTCGTTAGATAGTGTTAGAGAAAATACATGTAATATCATTTTTATGCTTTTCATAAATTGTATTATATGCTTGTTTTAATTTCTTTATTATTAGTAATTTTTACATAGAATATTATTAAAATAAATTGGATCGTAATTTCACTTTGATACTATTTATTAGCGCAGTGGTAACCCAAAACCACCTCTAGCGTGTATAATAAATAGTATAATGATATAAAAAAAAGTATAATGAATATAAGAAAGTTTTATTAATATATTTAAGTTTTATAATATAATTAATATATTAAAGTTTTATGAATATAAGAAAGATTATTTTATTTGCCGGGCTGCTTAGGCATCGCAGAGCATCCAGCTGGAAATGATTTCGGAACAAATTCTCCCATGGAGTGATGTTCATGCAGAACAGTTTCTTGACCTTTCAACAAGCAGTACCATAGTTAACTGGCGGCCAAGTTGCAGATCTAGAAGGTCTGACACTTCATTATGAAACGATGGTGTTATGATGGGTATTCATCACAAGTGTAATATTACGATACTAGCAAGGAACGAATAACTATCTTAAACTTCACGCGCGAGTATTGATACTGTAACGAGTCAAGATGCCATGGATATTTAACATCAGAAGATGTTTAGGTACACGGCCTGCTTGGACTGAATACTGGTTGGCAAAGTGGAACGCTATGGAGACGGACAATATACACAGATATAAGAATCAACAACTAAAACAAATATGGACGTCTCGGACAATGGAGAAAGGTTTATAGTTTTAGTAGATGGACGAAAAATGTTATGTAGTAAAAAATGGAATGTATGTTGGAACAAGGAGAAAAGTCAAATGTCTTGACTGGTTGAATGTTAGTGATTCCGGGCGCGTCAACAACTGAGATCACTATTTCCGTAAGTGTAGTGCATGCTTTTCTCTGGAGATAGCGGTCATCTACTGGATGGAAGCTCTGGTGCCGACCTACCATCAGCTAGCGGGATTTCCCCAACCAGGTATCTTCCACCAGTGGGGCATCGCACTAGCCGGGATACGTTCTAAGCTCCCGACCGGTCTCCAGGCATGTGTGGTAGTGTTCACTTTAGTTTAAGTGTGTGTACGGGGAGATGATATGACAAGGAAGGGGAAGGAAAGATCGCACGCGGTCCGTGGCCCGTTTGTTAGGGTATTGCTCCGGCATTCGCCTGGTGTTGTTCGGAGAAACCACGGAAACTACCGATCACAGAATTCGCTGAATTCGACCTAGCTGACCAGCCCTTATGTTTAAATCGGAGTATTCGTAACGAAGAAGAGAGGACATCGGTCAGTTGACTGGGTTGAGTGGTCAAATGAGCAGGTAAAAAAATACTAGTAATAAACACATTAAGGTGTTTACCACACGGCAATGTTTGTACGTCATTTGAACAACGTGTGGTAGAAAATGTTCTGAATTGTTTGAGCAACTTTGAGTGCATATAGTTTATATTCTATTTTAAAGACAGAGCTTACACCTTTAACTGTCCCAAATGTTTGATCTTTTTCACTCATCTGCAAGTATTAAAATTCGTGCTCCGTATAGAATGATTACACACTACAAAACAATTTTAAAATGGAAAATTAAACGTCATTCAATGAAAGGAATCTATGAATGGGGAATCCACTCACTATTGCTCAATTTTGTGAATTCATCTTCCATTAATATCTAACTCTCACCTCAAACTGAAAACCAAATTGCGTGTGAAAAAACTTCAAATTGTTCCGTCAGATGTCGTTCCAATAGCACCATATTCCATGGCGATCTGGTTGTTTTAATTTTTATTGCTTATAGGTAAGTCCCATGCGAAAATTCAATTGTGAAGCACATATTTAAAATATAAGTAATAATATCAAAATACTCTGAATTTTTTAGTTGCTCTTACTTTTCGACACAATCTCGAGACGTAGGGATTATGATATAGATCTCATTTATTGTTAATATTTCTGATATCTTACTTTTTAATTTTATTAAAAATAAGCATTTAATAAAATCCTTTAGACAGAAGAAAATATATTTGTGAATTTGCAATTAATATCACAGCTCTTATTTTGAATCATTTTGCAAGTATCTCCAAGGTATATAGCGCACTTCAACGTCGAGAGTGTTAGTTGGAAATTACAGTTGTTGTGTTCCTCTCAGTAGAGAGCTTAAGTTGATAATATTGACCGCTATACAAGAATAAAACGTCTTTTACCTAAAGCTATTAGGAAGAATTAGTCAGGAAACTACACGAACTTTTTAGATATCAATGTGTTAAGATGTTGTTAATTATCATTACTAAACAACAAGACTGAAAGTAACGGAAATACATTTATTATTATGTATGCAGATATGTATAGTATTATGAATGTAATTATGTGGAGTAACTGAAACGAAAAATAGATTATTGACAACGCAACTCATACACCAGCGATACGTGAGCGAATAAATGTGTAGTACTTCTTTAAGTCACATATCCCCCATAACCCCCAAACGTGAAAATATTAAAAACGACGACAGTACATATCAAACACAGCAATAACAGTTCGAAAGGATGATGTATGTCAATATTTTCATCGAAATTGTGATGTTTATTTGTTCAGAAAATATGCAAAAAGCTCGTGGAAAAAACCCAGATATCAAGAAGCAAAGACAAATAGCCTTCAATGCTTTGAACACTCTCTTCTTTTTGCCCGGCAGGAGCGAAATAACAGACGATCTAGCTCACACTTTTAAATCACCTGTCCGCGATGTTTGTGGAGCGCTAGCCGGACGCCGTCGCGCGTCTCCCGACTCCCAGCAGCTTCATAAAGGAAAAATGTCTCCGCTGAGACGAGGAGGCGGGAGTGTGCGCAATGGGGTTGCAGTCGTCATGCGGTTCTAGGAAAATGTGGCTTCTGGACTTCTCTCCGCACTGTTTCGTGAGAGGTGAGCGAGTGACTGAGTGGGAGTGAATTTAGTGATACCAAGCGCGTCAACTAATATGATCATTAGTCTTGATGCCTTAGATGGTTTGGGTATCAATTGAGAGTCTTACAAGAACCAAACAAGTCCAAAATTCCATATTTTGAGATATTTCAGGAAGTTATTCCGTACAACTGGCGCTATCAGTTCGGACATTTCCTTTCGGCAAATGCCAAACACATTCAAAGTTGGGGAACATCATAAATTAACTGCAATTCACGTTTACGCTATGAATTACTGGTCCTGAAAAATGTGAAATTGAATTAGTTTGGTTCTTAAGAAAGCCATCAATTTATGTCTCTGAAGTGTGTCTGACTGGGGACCTAGAGTATGGTCCGACGGCAGCTGAATTCGATGTAGTTCTACGTCTAAGTCAAATTCAGCCGCTGTATGCAGGAGAATTTTAGCGGTAGGCTGCTCTGATCAGTAGTTTCCGTTGTTCTCCATCAACACCTAGAAAATTCCGTAGAAGTACCCTTAAAAAGGGTTATTGACCGCGCGCAATCTTTCCGGCCATTTCCTGCCATATCCCCATCCCTTACCTACATTACACTACACCACTACACGTGCCGGAGATCAGTCAGGAGTTTATCCCGATTGATGCGGTACAAGCTGACGGAGATGCTAGTTGGAGATACCTGGATGGGAAAACTTTAAGCTGACGTGAAGGTTAGCGCCGTATCTTGCCATCAAGCAGAAGATCATCAACTCTTCCGTAGATAAAGCCATGCCTTAGAGTTACGAGACTAATCACTTTAGCCGTTGACGCGCCCGTAATCACTTATCGATCAATTAGTCCCAAGTGTCCCGTTTGAGCGTTTCTTCTATCCTCAGCGGTCTTAAGCAGCTTGAACATGAGACCCCGGCCAACTCACTCAATATTTCAGCACTTTCGAGAAGAATTACAGAAGAAAAGTTGCGCTCTCCGTGGCCCATTTGTTAAAGTACTACTCCGGCAGTCACCTGGTATTGATCAGAGAATCAGGGAAAGACTACCAATCTGAGAAGCTTGCCACAAGACGCAAAAAAAATGAAATTCAAGTTATCGGCCAATTTCTCTTCTGTCAGTTTTTACGTACGAATAGAAACCTTTCTGAGTAAACACGACGCGCTTTCAAATTGCCAATAGGATTTAGAAAATCAAATCTACAGAAACAGCCATTTTTTCCTTAAAGATGTCGCCTCATCATTGGACCAAAACGAAGCACCTATTGGATTATTTTAGATCTCAAAAGCTTTTATGTCATTGATCATGTCTTTTTACTTTCAAAATTATATATATATATATATATATATATATATATATATATATATTTTGGAATCTGTGGTATTGTTCTAGATTGGTTATGTTAGTACCTTAAACAATGATCTCAGAGAGTGGAAATAGCTTTCTGGAATGATGGAACGTTATGTACACACCTTTTCGACACTTTGCAATTTTGCACGTGAGTTCAAGGATCGATTTTAGGTCCTATTATGCCCCTTCTAGTATACGTAAACGATATGCCCTTAACGATTCGAAACTGAAAAAGAGTTAAATTTACGGATGATATAACATTATTTGGAATAAAGACACGGTAAATAGTAGAATATCAGATGTTTGAATTTGGTTTCCCGAAATAACAAATTTATACTAAATGAAAGAAAACGGTTTTAATGCAGTTTTCCATTTAAAATACAAATTCTCTACTCCATTAAAAAATTAAATATATAATATATTAAATATAAAATTACAATCGAAAAATAAAGATTTATAAAGAAATAGGCTATTTTATAAAATAATACTACTACGTTTTACACAACGTCCTGCACCACGTAGAGCCTGGGACCTGACTCACTAACAAGCGTCTGTACTCTTCGCTGGTCAGGCGACCACTAAATCGCAATAGGTAAGGGGTTTGCAACACCGCACTCCAGCTACACAAGCGTCAGTGCCGCGCGAATATTCAAAGAGTTACAGCGATTTTTATTTTGCTGGGGTCTGTTAGCCCTCCACGTGGTGTACGGAGGATTAATAGATTTGGTATCAATTGCAAATACACCTAAGAATTATTTGGAATTGAACTCTGACTATTATAGTTTTGTGTACAAAATTTGGGTTTTTGGAAAGTCAAACGACACTATCTCGAGAATAAATAATTTTAATAGTAAAGGAAACTCTATGAAATTACACACAATTTTCATAAAAGTAATGTCAGATAGCTACATATATGGTGAAGATTGATATTACCAATAATGTTATCGTCCCCATTGAATAGCTGTGCCGAAGTTGTCATGTAAATTTTACATCCACTAAGAGCAAGGTGACGATGCAATTAATCCTCCAGTAGTCACGAGTATACTCACTTCACATGAAAGTAGTGTTCCTTTTTTGAACATTGACCATAGTTATCGCGAAATTAAGTTCTTTCCTACAAACAGGGAGGTTTGAAGAATTATTTCCTTTCAGTTAGATCTGTGTAGTGATAACGGAATTTTGGCTACATGCCGGCTCAAGACTGCTGTGACTACTAACGTTTAAAATATGAACGACTACTGTAGGATAACGATTTAGTTCAAACAAATATTTTAATCTTGTAATGCTTATAAATTCAACCAAAAATTATTTTCCTGGTTGCCATTATTTCATTCAGAACTAACAGTGACATTAGTTGATGCACTGAGCTACCGCTCCGGTCCGGGAGTTTAGAGCTTGTCCTGACTGGGATGGTACTCCGCTTGTGGGAGATACTTGGATATCTCGCCTTTTAATATCCGCAAGTCTATCGTAAGAAACTAGCCGTTCTATCTCGCGTGTTTCCCTTTCCCCAACCATTTCTGGAGATACGTCACCCAAAACCTGAACGTTCTAGTAGCAGTTTAATTTTGTTCGTCCAGTAGCGTTAGTCACTTCCCTGTAACTGCGCTCAAAGCAGCTCTGTATAAGCGTGTCAGCCTGTTCACCTGGTAATCGAATCCAAAATTTAATGGATTATTTTAAAACCTTTTCAAATTCCTACACCAGCGACCTCTTAAGACCCGGTATTGCAACAAATCCAGAGATTCCGAGAATTAATTTGTAATCTATTTCGATGCTTTCTAATCGATTTATTCTATCCACAGATTTCTGCCCCATAATCCATAGCTGGGAGAACTAGCGATTTAAACGCAGGATCACACCCCTTTAAAGACAGTTCCGGTATCCAGCGCACCCCGCTTTGATTATTGGTACATCTCTGTTTGTATTGAATAAGATATTCATTGTTATTTGAAGTCCCATCAACATCTAGGTCATTAGAGACCACTATTGGAGTTAACGGTATGGTAACTATGAAGATGAAACGACATGGTGATGACAAGGGGAGAAAGGACGAATACAAATACAACGATGCCCGGGGAGGTGACTCGAACTCCGCGACCCTCTGCTCCGGGATCGCTATGTTTTTTCTGCCTTGGCGACCTTGACCACAGGACCGGCTAAATAAGAGTTGTCGGTACAAATTACAAATTGCCATTGTATAAAGTGGAGATAAACAAGTTATATTTTACTTTATGGGTTTTTTATATTATATATTACCATTGCAACGGCAAAACCATCTCTGGGAAAAGATATTCCCCCGCACCAGGTCTCCGTAACTCCTCCGTAGGGGGGGTGGGGGCCCATGGTTTCAAGGGGGGCACGGGAAGAGGGGGCGGCGGCGATGTTTTAAACCCAAATGCGGGGGAATTTATGGGCCAAGGGGCCCGCGCGTCACACCGACTGGCCCTGGGAAGGGGCCCCACGGGGAAAACAGGGGTCGTAAAGGGGAGGCACGGGCACGCGGGGGCCGGGGGGGACGCGTAGGCAAGGGCTGCAAGAGGAGGCAGGGGGTGCACGCGAAGGCAGGGGCTGCACGCGAAGGCAGGGCTGCACGCGGAGGCAGGGGCTGCACGGGAGGCAGAGGTTCACGCGGAGGCAGGGGCTGCACGCGGAGGCAGGGGCTGCATGGGGAGGCAGGGGTTGCACGGGGAGGCAGGGCCTGCACGGGAAAGCAGAGGCTGCACGCGGAGGCAGGGGCTGCAATGGGAGGCAAGAGGCTGCACGGGGAGGCAGGGGTTGCACGCAGGAGCAGGGGTTGCACGCTGAGTCAGGGGTGGCGGGCATCAAGGGGAACAAAGCGACCACGCCGCATCAACATCCTATCAACCAATTGAAGGGGTAGGACCAACATAGTAATAACTAGGCGGCGGATTTTGATGACCTAAGACATCGCCAAAAATGATCAATAAAATGATCTTAAAATGCTTTAAAAAGGCAGTAAAATCAAAGAAAAATGACGTAAAAATCTTTTAAAAACCAGTTTGGACGAACAATTCAAGCTGTTAGATACATTACTGATGTGATCAATGCTTCTTCTAATCAATCGAGCGAAGTGGCGAGAATCGAGCAAACTTTTGGTTTGGATTGTTCTTTACCAAGGAAATCTGTCTTTTAGAGTTATCTCGAAATCGGCCGGATCGGCATTGGCGGTGATATGTCACAAGAATTAAATCACAACGGCTCCCTAAACAATTTCTGAGCAAACGAATCGAAGAAGCTACTGAGTAAATTCTGTGAAGAACATTTGTGGCATCTCATAAATATTATTTAAAGTAAGTTTCACTAAAATGATGTTAACGTGAATGAAATTATAAAAATGCATTAAAAAGACGTAAAAAGGTAATAAATGATTTATTAGTTCAAATCGACAGAAATTGCACAATAATGAGCTATAAAAATGGGTCAATTCCTTTTGTCGTAACATAAAATGAATTTCTATACCAAACGGCATTCTCCTCAAGTGATAAGAAAAAAAAGACTTTTCATTAAAATCTCCCCATAGTGACAACCCTCATATTCGTAATTTTAAACCAGAGCAAAAAGGAAATTTATGTAAATCCAGACGTTTTAGTGGTTTGTATGCACTTACTACTTATTTTAATCACATATTGTAGTCTTATGGACACGTGGACAGCATTTGAAACAAAGTATTTTAAATTTGGCAAATTCAAATGTATTTTATTTTGGATGTGTTAATGAATTGTGAGTTACGATGATGCTGCTCCAAACTTTGAGGATATGTCATTGGATCACTGAGATGAGTGTTCTAGTTTGGTAACATAAGTTAATTAACAAACTAAACTTAGAATACTTAGGCCATCATATTCCAATATTTATTTTGGCCAGCACAATTATAAAAAATACTACTATTATAGCCTTCACCTTTCTACATTATATGTATTTCATAATTCAAGTGACAATTTCATCTCTTCCTCTCCGTTCAATGGATCCTCCACATTAAACATCTTTTTTATTGGGATAGCTTCAGTACAATCCATTAAGTAATGGTTTTGTTTATCCCAATCTGCCAAATCACAGAATGCATTAAATATTATTGTGTTCTTAGCAGAGTATTTTTTTCACAGCATTCGAAACGTTTTGTAGTATATGATTTGCCACCCAGTTTCAGAAAATATGAGTTATCTGTGCTGCACCGACCTTTTCAATTATTGTATTCATAATGTTATCATTTTGCAAAGCTTTTGACGTTGTTCCTCACGATCGTCTTGTAAATAAATTAATAGATTCGGGTATAGACACTAGGGTGATGGCTTGGATAAACGTGGTGGTGGCTTGGATAAACGTGACAGGAAACAACAGGTTCGAATCGGAAGATATCTATCAATCTACGCAAGTGTTACGTCAGGGATTCCACAAGGAAGTGTCATTGAACCTCTCATGTTTCTCGCCTTCGTTAATGACTTGCCAAAAAAATTAGCTTCAAACGTAAGACTCTTTGCTGATGACTTTGTTATTTATCGGGTTATCTAATCAGAGGAGGACGTGTATATTTTTCAGCGAAACACAGACAAAATACACTCCTGGGCAAAAACAAATGGCATGGAAATAAACAGTTCAAAACGTAAAGCCATCACGTTTGGTAGGGGTCGAAGTTATGGTGAAACTGTGTACAAATTGAACAACAAAGTCATACCTACAGTCACATATTGCAAATATTTAGGAATTCAATTAGATAGTAAATTGAGCTTGGAAAATCAAGTAAATTTCGTAGTGGGAAAAGCCAGGAGATCTCTACATTTCGTTATGTGCATCCTAAAGAAGAGTACAGTGTGAGGTAAAGAATTAGCTTATATGTCACTAGTCCGACTCGTAGGAGAATATGGCGCGGTATTTTGGGATCCGTACAGAATATCCCAGCAAGGTAATCTAGAAAAGGTCCAGCGCAGAGTATCGAAATTTACTTTCATAGGATCAAAAGAAAGAGGTGCATGGGAATCACTCGAAAAGTGGCGGATTAAGCTGCGACTGTATGCTATGTACCCTCGCTTGCACAAAAAATGGGCGATGTCCTGAGCCGAACTTTACCAGAGTTTTCCGGACTCTGCTCCCTGCGGATCGAGCTGACCAATCCGCTTTAGCTTCATTTCAGGGAGGCGGGACTATTCATCTTGAACATTACAAAATGGCGGTGATGGCGAGTTATATTATAGTAACTATTTGAATATAAATATTAAATCAACCAACAGTTTTACATAAATTTTTGTATATACACTTAATTACATAAATAAAGGCATGCAATTTCCCAGAAAAAACATATTTTAAAACTGTTATAAAACGGGATTTTTGCCAAAAATAACACTGGACAACGACTATTAAGCTCCATGTCTACATTTCGTCGTTTATTATTGTAATATTTAATATGTAATGCAAAATAATCTCCAATATGCATTGTCTAAATCTAAATATTTTATTAGAAAAAAATTAATAAACTAAAGAAATATGTTTTAGAGTCAGTTTCACAAACCTGAGATAGTAGCTTTCAGTTGTGAAATACTTCATCATCAATTCTCAGATGACCCCAATTAAAAATACTATATAGTCGTGACATTAATATTGTAATAAAATAGTTTTGATATAAAATACTAAATAAAACTTAAAGTATTTAAAGTTCTTTGTAGTCACAATGAAAGTTTTCACTGCAGACATTATGATTGGTAAGTGCACTGTAAGCAAATGAATGATTTTGATCTTTTGTTTTGGGTATCACAATTAATTACCTCTTCAATCTAACGTTAGGCATTTGGATTTACATGGAGTTCTTTACCGCAAATATTAAAAATCATATGTGATACCCAAATCTGGAGATTTTTGCGTGAGAATCAAAACGACATATCGCCTTATATAACATTTTAATATCTTAATGTTTAGTAAAGGTAGAAACACCAGCTTTCGTCTATTGCGTGAACATTGAGGAACACACACACACACACACACACACACATACACCCATACACACACTCATCAATAATATATTACTTACATGTAATTTATGTATGATTTCCAATCCAACGGCAATGAAATTAATATATTTATATTATTATAGCAAGTATATTTTTTACATTACGATATTTTTATTTTCTAGAGACGAGCAATGCACACAAAGCTTTTTACACGTCAATGGAATGTTACACCCACTTCTTCTAGATAAGCAGACCTATGCAACACTGTTTTTGCTAATCCATTAAGAATCACTAGAGATTCTCCTGTCATAAATTATTTCAAAATTGTAATTGTTAATAATGTTTCAAAATTTTGTCAAACTGAAAATTGTATCACGATAATCGTTAGAAATGAATAGATCCTTCTGTAAAATATTGTTGCAAAATAAAATTTTCTCTATTTACATTTTTTACATTCTTCATACAAAATTGCCAATTTATTCGATATGCGTTCACTTCAACGCATCTTCGCATATTGCACTGCATATTCATAATTTTAATGAATTGTTAATAAATATTGTAAACAAAATAAGCAATTTAATTTTTTATTTGGGAAAAATGTCATTTGCTATCAATATTGCAAAGTAATTCTAATTAAAGTACTATAATATGGAACTAAGGCTGAATTTAAAACTATAACTACAATATTTATTATTGCTGAAACGCATTACACTATATTACAATGTAACGTTTTAAAATGTACTGCCCATTGATTGATAGTTTCAGTTCGTATATAGTATATCCATGCAGACGATTTTACAAAGAAAAAATCTAAATAATAACGAAATAACCTCAAATTTATAATTCATTGGCATTTGGTCGTGCAATTTCACACTACTTAATGCAAGGTCGGGAAGAAGGAGAAATTCGTGCCGGGTTCGTAACCAAATCTTCAGGGTCACCATTGCGTTCCTTTTACTTAAGTCTTAGGTTTCCGAAAGATACTAGATATTTCAACATTAACTTGAGAATACATGTTGCATACCATGACAGAAATGGTAAAATAAATGTCTGAGTTTTAAAAAAATCTGCCTTTGGAATATTGCATCAGAAGTCCTACTGGCTATTGTAATTACATTTTCTGTCATTCGTCGATAAACTGCCGAAACACTTCTTCCGGTGAATTATGTTATCGCCGCTAAAGCGAAAGATTTCCAGGTTAAAGAGACCCACATATGTTATTGGTGGATCGAAAATAGATTTTAATTGTGGAATTGACATTATTCATTGGTGCAACATACAAGAAATGTGAATTTACTATTTGTGCTTAGTTTTCTTTTTCACTTCTGTCCCGTCAATTTTTCTAAAACATAATCTTAATCATCTTTTTTACCAAATACAATATTTACTGACCTGTCAATTGGAAGAATAGTTGTTCCTACTATGCTGATCATGTTGATAAATGGACAAAGTTTACAAACATCAGCAAATACCAAATAGAGTAATATCTGATATTTGTTATCTAAAGGACTCCCCTCTAGAAATAATCAAATTTTCTTGTTTTCATTTAATCTTTTAAATAAGAACGTAACTTTGGTTTTGGTTTGAGATTCCGGCAAGATTCCAACAGATCTTGCCCCGCTTACTTGTGCCAGCACATACCAACAAGGCTTCTTCATCCGGTATCTTACACTTCGGGCTTGTGGTACTATTATTACAGCATTTTACAGTTCCTGAAATGACCGTTTTTCGCAATCTACACACCAATGTTTCTTTTATTCCGTCAGGCATCTTCCTCATTCTTGTGCCCTTCATTGTCAAAATCGATGACGTACTTACAAGATTTCCCCTTGGCCTTCTCGTTTTCTTCTTTCGAAAGGGATTCAATTTAAAGATACTTTGATATCCTGTCAGCGCCGCATTCTGCAGCATACCATTGGAGTTGTTTGGATTCTACATTTTCGATCATTTGTCTCTCAATCATTATTATCTGTCTAATCTCTCTTCTGTTTAGTATTCTCCTATCAAACAGTATACGACAACATCGTTCCAAAATTCATTTTCTATTTTAACCGAGAGTTTATTGCATCATTTTAATTCTAATTTCGATTCATACGTAACACAGTTCTCCACCATTGTCTTGTATATTGTCTCTAGTTTTTTCGGCAATATTTATAAAATATTATGAAGTCTACTAATAATTGGCGTTCCCTAGCTTATTTAATAAAGTCAATATTATTAGGATCCTCTGCTCTAATAATCACTCCGATATATTTAAATTCTTTCCTACTGAAATATATCATTTCTGTTCTAATCATATCGAGATTTACAACCATGTGTATGTCTTGACTTAACATTATTTATTTTGAGTCTCCCATTTTATGTGTTTTATTAATTTCTGATTAAATGTTACAGATACAAAAATATTATTTTTCTACCTATTTTTCAAGTGATACGTTGACTCAAAAGCGGGAAATCGCTTATGTATGAATTCAAAAGGTTTTGCAGCCGTTCTCGAAGTCTTAAACGATATCCACCAACATTTTTTAGTTATTTGGATTATGCACTAATCAAACCTTTCAATATTTTGTTTTACCAGTCTTGCAGGACTTATTGGGTGTCTCCAAAATAATGTAATGCGATTTCAACGTCAAGTTAAGGGGTAAAGAACTGTTTCTGATGAAATAATATTATATAAATAAAAGATCTTCATCTTCATCTTCAATACTAGTTTACCACTAGCTCATCATGAGAGAAATGAATATTTAGACAAGAGAGGCACGTGACCCTGAGTATTTATTTTGGATCCGTGGTTGGGATGGTTTAGTAAAATAGTTGTAGCATACTCTTTGAATGAATGATTGAGAAGAAGATTGAATAATGATTTGTTTATTAATCAATATCATTGACAACAATGTAGCCTTTCGAATGTTAGCAAAATGGGCAGGATAAAACATATTTACTTCAACTAATAATCGAATATTTATTATATAAATACATGGTTTTAAAACCAAGAATTATTTTTTTCAACTTCATCACTAACTTATTCCTTAAAATTTATCTGCGACGCATGTTAACAAACACTTACATAATATATTTCGTATACTTACGTACAGAGCAATATACGTAGTATAGAGAATAAAAAAGAGATAATGCTGCGCGAAAACACTGCGCATTTTCTGCGAAAATCATTGCCGCAAGATCGGTGACGAAAACTGAATCAAAAAATTGCTAAATTAAGAGAAAAAGTCCTCTAACACGCGGTAGTCATAATTCCAGTTTTGTGGATCCGTGATGCCAAAACCAATTGGAAGCAAACGTCCGTCCGTCCGTCTGGATACAATCCCAGCGCCAAAACCATGCACGATTTTTCCAAATTGAAGAAGCCCCTGTCGTTTTCGCAAGTAGCTCGAGCTGAAGCGTGATTTTTTGTAAAACATTCATTAATTTTTGGGGGACTATTTGTAGCCTTCCGGATATTTTTTTAAAATTGTTTTCAAAAACGGCTCCTAAATTTTTTTCTGTAAATTTCTTGTATGACTGTTTACTCTATAGTAAAATACGCTTATAAACGTGTAGAATATGTCCACTTCAGCGGTTAACTTGAATTTTTGAAAAATCGCTAGTAAATTTGAATATTTTGCGGCGTCTTACTACAACTACAAAATTAAAGATAGAGATTTTTGTTTCAAATGAAATGTGTTGCTTATAATTAGATCTTTTAATAAGGTCATGCAATTTTTTTTTAAGTTTTAGTTGATTTCGCACAATATGGCGTGCAATATTTGCAATTTTAAAATTTATAACAAGATTTTCAAAAACGGCCCAAATTTTTTCTTTAAATTTTTGGTTGGGGTAATGCCAAATGCAGCCTATCCGATGACATATAAACGAGATATTGCTCTATTCTATTGTTTTAAAATTACATTAAATGTAATTTTTGAAATACTCACATTTGAATAGATTTAAATATTAGATTATTTAACTTGTGAGTAGAAGTACTTCAAATGACTTTAGAGGAAGTTTTCAAAATCTCAATAGATTCTGTGAAAAAGAGCTATTTAGAACTGAAAAGTTGAGAAAATGTCAAAAATGTATTTTGTGCGGCGATAGATGTCAGCTGGCAAGAGAATTCATAAGAACCTTATGTGAGCTGGTAAGAACCTTAAAACCAGTCCACACAAAGGAAATTATAAACATTTGCTACGAGAAAGTCTGTCCGCATTTTGTAGCACTCTAGTTCTTCATATTTTGGTAGTAGTTGTTAAGAATTTCTTAATTTTAAAGCAAAGAAAAATTTCAACTAGAAAACTTAACAAAAAGAACAGTGAGACACAACAACAAAATTAATTACAAAGGACGTAATACTCGTATTAGATTTGGGAAGGAAATTAACGTACCAATGTAAAAACCAAAAACGGCCTATGAACAGGAAAATATGGAGAAAAAGGAATGATCGGCAACGACCAGCAATCGAAAGTATATCAAATTCTTTCCGCAGTTTTGTAATGGTATCTTCTTTGTAAAGAAAAGGAATGTTTAGAATATTCTCGACATCGTTATTAGGAATCATTTCATTGCTCGTCAAGTAAAACCTGATATCGTACGGATTTGAACACGCGTTCCTCTATTGTGAAGCCACGCACCTGCCGATTGCGCTACCAACACAGACGTACGTACATTTCCAGGAACTTACTCAATTAAGAATCTACAAATTTTTTGTCTTCAAACTCATTGTTTTTCCGCACTTCTGCAATTTAAAATATTAAATAAATTACCTCTAAGAGACAATAAGAAAGCAAAGAAATCTACGCGGCACTATAAAATAGTTAATCTCTACTTAAGAATGTTTCAGTTCAGTACTATACTTTGCAGGCGCTTCGGTTCTAGCCTTATCGCTCAACCCTTATCGCCTCCTGCCCAAGGTGAGATTATTAGACGTGATAACGTTGCATTAGCAGACAGTTTCGACACGGGTTCCGATATTCAGAATTCATCATGCGTAATTACTAGAATCAAAGAAACATTTATTGACTTCCAAGAAAAATCACCTATCATTACGCAGTTATTATCTTTTGTTCATCTACTCAGATTTATATAAAAATAAACTCATTTTCTGTGTTATTGGTAATGTTTTTTAATATATAAATAAATGTTATAATTATTAACACTTCATTCGTTTTGAAAACTCAAACGACAACCGTAAATGCATACCTTAAATTATTGAAAAGGAAAAGTATTAATTAAAATCTCACACATAGTCAAAAATAAAAAGTTGCATGAACAGGCCAGGACGTGAACTCGAGTCTTCCAGTTCCTTCAAACAAGCACCTGAACTAAGGCGACGTCACTTCCCGCAGTCACTTATACAATGCTTAAGTATATTAGGATGTGTTGACGAGTGATACTTTGTTGAGTTTTGCTAGCTGAAAGACAGGAATGTTGCTTGCAACGAAAGAAACAGTAAAAAGTACGATTTCGCAAAATCGGTTTTGAAACGTTTTAATACAGTAAAGAAAGAAAACGGTTTCATTGCAGTTTTGCATTTCAAACAATTCTTTAAAATTGGTAAATATTGCTTGCACTTCTTTGCACGAAAATGCATCATTTCAAGAAAGCCTACATGATTGTTATGTAAGAACGAATTATGGACAACATATTTCATTTGAAAGACAAATCTGTTTTCAATTTTGTAGTTGTAGGAAGACGCCCTTAAAAATTTTTCTCCAACTTTTAAATTTTCGAAAATTCAGAGTTAACTATGAAATTGGAACTATGTCATCCTTCTAAGTGTATTTTTACTCTCTATTCTTACTAGAAAATTAGGAGCGCTTGAGAAAAATTTTGAAAATGTCCGAAAGGTCTATGTAAAGTAATCTACCCTCAAAGATTTTCAAAATTTCCAAACTTCAACTACAGCCAGAAAAACAGGGGTTTCTGTTAATCGGTTAACCGTACGTGTGGTTTAGGCGCTAGTAGTGATCACAGACGGATGGACGGACGGTTTGATAAACCAATTTTTTCGACTCCAAAACGTGTATTACCGCTTTAATCGCGAAATCGATTTTCCGTTGTAGAATACATAACTTTCTTTCATACTACGTATACGCACGAATATACTACGTATATACGTCAAGCATACGTAATTATACAACTTACACTACATATATTCGTGCGTATACGAGAAAGTAAAACGAGAAGTACAAGTTTTGTTTTAGCCAGATAACGAATTATCATAGTTCAAAATCCATCTAAACGTATTACAGCAGTTCCAAAACGTGAGATACAAAAACAGTACTGAGAATTTTCGTACATTGATTGTCATTTCAAGGTGAGTTTATTTTTACATAAATGATTCATATTGCAAAATATGAATGTATTTATGTAATCAAGAAAACGAGTAATTTGTCACACCTGGGCACGACGCTGTGTAAAGTCACAACTTTGATATCAATTACTTAAAGGTCCAAACCTTCCTCATATTGACTTACGTAAATGATGACAGCGGTTGCAAATAGCAAATGCGTGGGGGAATACACGAGCCCAAGAACTCAACTGTAAAACGCATTTTTCGAAGCTCAGTGGTCAGAGCAACTGGTCGTAAATCGAACGATGCGGGCTTGATCTCTGTCCGAAGGGAATTACATCTTTAGTACTCAATTACTACGGTTATCAGGTCACAATATGGATATCACTAACGAACGGGATAAACATTTCATATTTCATTTCCCATGTGCGACAGAAAGCAGACAAACTTTTTGAAGTGAATGCAAATGTATGTCAAAACGTTCACTATCTTAATTCCAAGCGAGTGAAGTTAAATTCTTACTAACTAAATATAAATAAATACACATTTGTATACAAATATTTGTAATAAAGCGATCAAACTAATTACACACATTATATAGTATAAAACGTTCAGCAAAGATCTTATAAGCAATAAATAAATACACGTATTTTCCACAAACATTCTTATCTTTAATTCTCAGACTTAGGTAAAACAGAACGCGGGACAGAAGAAAAAGGCATCGCACAGAACTCGATCCTCAATACCTCCGATTTAAAACCCGGTGTCAAACGATTTCAGCTACAGAGAGAGTTATTGGTCTTTCAGCAATCGGTACCTTTAATGCATCTACGAATACGAAATATTTGTTCTACCTTCATTTTCTCTGAGAGTAACATTTAAGACGTAATAGAAATCATATTTCAAACATACCTGCCTTCGCAGTACAATTTCTGAAAATAAATATTAGGGGCAACTGTTTTTAAAATAATATATGATAAGAGAGATTTAGTTATCTAACCTGTTATCGTTATTTGAGGAATTTTATAATAATGAATATTAGATTTAAAAGAACGACTTGTCCCAAACATTTTGAGATCCGAAATTGCACCTCCTGTTTTTCCTATATTGAGACTAAATGACAGGCATTTGTGCATTGATCACCTACACAAGCATGTGGCGAATAATCATTGGATATAACCCAAATAATTAAAATTCCTTATTTTCTTTGTGGAAATTGGGACGGATTGAACGTTTACCACTTAGTCTCAGCCCACCCCGCACTAAAGATAAGCTGTATCAAACATTGTTATTTTGAAACAGATGAAGAATAAAATATTATTTTCATGATCACGTCAACCGCTTTATTATGTTTTGGAGTTCATATGATTTGAATGTGGATCCACCTACTGAAGACTTACATTAAAAATAATAATACAAGTGGAATATATTTTCAGAAAATGCCAGTTCACATTATAACACTGACGTAGAAATCATATTCACTTAGGCATGTATCAACAGCTCATTACAAAAATTCACATACAATACATGTACATGCTCTACAACACTTTGCCAGATGATACAAACGATTAACTTCTTAATATATTTAAATCCCAAGTGAAATCTTTCTGCTGCATTACTGTTTCTATACACTAGAGACTATACTGGAGCATCACAAGAAAAGTAACATTAATTTTAACAATGATACATAATGCATTATTTACCATTTGGACTGTATAAATGAGTATAAACAACCTGTAAATAACTATTGTACTACAGCTTTTTGGTCACTAATTCTATCTGATCAGGTTTTTTGTCCAGCTCTGATCCATTGAGCAAATGCTGAGATGGCCCTTGTTTTGCTTCTGGACATAAATGTACTTCTCACTGCACGTCTTCAGAATTCAGTGGTTACAATTCTTCAAATTATCGTTTCCATGTTGTCGCGGCAGGAAGTAATAAGAGCCAAAATTTCTGCTTATTTATCCTTGAAAATAGATTTTATTACATGGGAGTTTTTTGTTGTTTTTTTCTCCCTTTCAAATTAAAAAATTTATTGGCTTATTTATCTCAAAAATAGATTTATTACTATTATTTTTTCTTCCTTTCAAAATTCAAAATTATTATTACTATCCTTGGAAAATAGATTTTACTACATGGGGAGTTTTTTGTTGTTTTTTCTCCCTTTCGAAATTTCAAAATTCAAAATTTAAGTAGTATATGACTTAGTGTAGGATCACAGAATTTTGAAAATGTGCACACAATTCAGTTTTCCCCATAGCACGTCATACGCAGTTTTTAACTGTTTTTTTGACGTAAAATAAATAAATAAATAAATAAATAAAAGAAGACCATAAAAGAAATAAAATTATCAATTGTTACAAACAATTAAGGGATGCGTTCTGTTAGCATTTATCACAAAGGCACAAACACAAAACAGCAATTTTAATGAGGTCAATAGTCTCTATGAACTTTGTTAAATGTGTAAAAAGACATATCTTTTCTCAATTAATAAAGAACGAAGAAATTACTTTATTGCAAAATTTTATAATAAACCCACAGACTTGTTAAGGATTCTGATTATCTCTGTAGAACTGTTAAATATGTAAATTACTAGTGATTATACAACTTGGTACAGACTTTTTCATATTATTTCTAACGATTACATAAAACAATAACATATTGCAATTGAGACACTGTGTTAATATTTGAGCTATCTCTTTCCAAATTCGTTTGTCACTTGCTTGGAATACAAGATACCAGAACACAATCTTAATATAATCACATTATCGTCAAAAACAAGTTTTTCTCCTTGCAAGAATTTTGGAATGTCTCTATGATAAAGATTGAAATGTGTCTATAGCATCAGTAAAAAAAAAATACGTATTCGGCAGGATTTGATCTGGCGCCCATTCCTCATCTACTACGCGTTTAACTAATGGAGTCAATAATAGAGGCACTTTACACCACCGATGAGGGTGTTGCAGAATGAATTATATCTTGAAATTCTATTGTTCTTATGATGTACAAATATTTACTTCAGGGTTACAGTAAACTCACATTCTGATAAGAATGTGGAATCATCAGCACAATTATTCTTATAGTTGATTCTGCTAGAAATATTTCGATTCAATACCTTTTTGTGTAGGGCTCATGAAGTAGCTTCTGATCCGTGAACTTGCATTCGCCTCTCCCATATCTTCTGCTAAGGTGATTCCACATTACGCGATAAGACTGAACTGTAATCATCGTGAAACACCAGTCTGAAATACAGAACCTAGTATTAAGGAAGTAACATGGATTTTTAAAACCAATTAACACAACTAAGAGAATTTCTGATAAATTTATCTGTTATTCATGAAAACTTGTAACCGAAACTTGAATGATATAATGCTAACAATATTTTAATTATCTGCAACAGTTGATTGATTGTTTTTAAAGAAATTATAATGTTTATAATGTAAATAACGTAGCAGTTGTACTACAAACAGCAACATACTTTTCTTAATGTCACTGCTCTGCAATATTATACTATTACATGAATTTGGGAAAAGAGTTTTCAACTAGTAAGATCTCTATTTCAATTTTGTAGTTTTGAAAGTTAACTTTTTCAATTTTCAAAAATATAGAGTTCTCTGAGGTGTTAGACTGATCAGCGTCTCTGGAATGGGGATAGTACAGAACGGAGGGCTTCTGGTCGTCGTACTGATGGACGACAAAATCCGGCCCTTTTACGGTTCCCTAAGTCTTTCAAAATTAATATTAATTACAAAATATTGACATATTACTACTGAAATCACACTATAACAGAAGAAAATCAATTTCTGATCTGAACTCACAACGTTAGCAAGCTGACAGCGTACCTATGACGTTAACCATTCGGCTAAAGCGGTTTCTGTTTCAGTTGCCACTTAGAAAAGTAGTTAAATATAATAAAACCTATGCTAAATAGAACATAATCGTTTCAATATATTTTTTTCGTTTTCAGAGGTCAACTTTTAAGCTAATATACTGTGATATATATTATAATATAAAAATGTATAATATATAGAATATTAAATATATTAATATAATATAATTATATTTTAATAGATCGTTGAACTTTTCTCCAGGAAAGAAAGCAATATTTACTTTTTCCATGCGTACTTCAGTACCACATTGTCATAATAAAACTGGAAAGGACTTGCAATTATTCGAGAAGAGCCTCAATGTCTAGAAGTAGGACAGTTTATAGAATACTAGTGATGAAACAGCGCGTACTTTCACCCGTATTTTCATTTGTTCATGCTGAAAATAATGTTTGGAAAATTGTACATGATCCTATTTAAAAATCTTATCTTTATGGCAAAACTCATCATGGGAAAATCAACCAATATTTTATTTGTAGGAATACTTACGAAAATCAGTTTTCAAATCGAACATGAGACCCGCGTACATTCTCTCTTTAAATGCACTTCCCACTATCCAACCATAAAAATGTAATAAAAATTATGGAGTTTATTTGTTTGAACATTAAAACCAGGCTTCACAAAGTAATTCCCTAATAGAATATCGGTTTCAAATCATATACATGACATCAGCCAGAAAGACTGGGAGTATCAATTTTGGTGAAAATCGGCTGAACGGTTTAGCTGCTGCGTTGTTCAGGACGCATCGGCATTTTACTGTCAGTCGATTTTTCGCTATCAACCAACGCACAAAACATGGATTCCCGGCTACAGCACGATTTGAAAGTTTTTTTTTTTTCAAATTTAGCAAGTGGATTGATCCACGCCGTCACAACCGCATGGTGTTTTTCTGCAGATAACTGTAACCCTCTACTTTTAAAGAAAGTGCAGTCAATATATGAGAAAATTTAGATTATGCGTTCACTATACCAGCGCTTTCATCATTGCAAAGCAATTTTCTAAATTTTAAAAACATTTATAAATTTTTTATAAATCAATTAGAGAATTAACTTATACTGAGAATAGATGAGAAAGAGTTCATGAGAAATTTGAAACAGATTAGTAATTGTAACAAGAAAACTTATAGATAATAATAAAAGGTGACATTTAATACAGTATTTTGTAATGACGGTATAGTGTATTCGAATGAAGAGTGTAGCGTGCAGAGTTCTTTTTCAGAAAGTTTTAATAATGCAATATGAGCATAATGTAAATATACCCTCCAGAAATATTGGATTCCCTATTGATTCAGAATCCAAATGAATTTAAGTAGTATAATATCAATTTTGGAAAAAGAATACATTGATTTAGAAGTCAGTAATGTTTTAATTGTTTTATGGTACCATGCGTACACAGTGTCCTTCTCCTACAACGAGTCTAAAAATAAATACATGTTCGCAGAGTCTTTTTAAAATATTTTTGGAGTCGTGATTTAAAAAGTTTAATTTTCCTTCAAAACCCCTAACAGTATTTTTACTTGATATCATTGTTTTATAAAGGTGCATTCGAGAAATGCAAAATATAGTAAAATATTTAATGTAAAGTCTTAACTCGCATAGCCAATTATTTTCATTACTGTTCCTCAGCTTAAAAACTATGGAAATATTAAATGAAAGAACATTATTAAATTCAGTGGTACTCTGGTTTAATAAATATGTTTATTTACCAACGAAATAGAGAAAGTGTGAATAAATATGTATTCGCTACAACAAAAAATCATTGCAATATTGTAGGAATTCTAGAGATGAATATTAAGTTATAAATAATAATCGAAATTGTAGACCATATATGAAAATTTCATTTTTACTTAAATAAATTTCCATTTTATAATAATTATTTTACCCAGGGAAATAAAGTCCTTAGGTTTTATTAGCAACGATTATTGAAAGTCTGAACTAAATATGTGAAATTTTTCTTGACAATTGAAATTGTTGTTTTGTATATATTTTTAATGTCTCTTTAACTACTAGGTCATATAACGACCACTGTGTTTTTTATGTTTGGGGTTTTCTGTGGTGGGAGAATACGTAAGGACATCACGAACACACATCTATGTCCGAGGCGGAACCCGCGGCCCTTCTGAACCCAGGAAGCCATGGCCTTGTCGTCTATTTCCTCTCTTTCCTAGTAAACCTTGACATCATATATCCAACATCAAATACATCGAAGAGCACTGCTGAATTCTCCATCATTTGAATTACGTTTTTTCCTGTGTCCCTGCCACGTGGGGATAAGTGGAAATGAAACCTCTGACTAGGTAGCAAAGTTGGCTCGAGGAAGCCAGATAGACATCTTCATGGACAGATAGACATATTTATTTTTATCCTGCATTTTGAGTGCAAACAGAGTGGCAGAATTCTTTTTCAAACTCACAAGGATCATAAGACCCTTGTCGTGGCTCATCCTGGTGGCTCTAAGCCCGAGGCAAGAATTGTTATTCACCTTCGGATCGGTCACTGCCACTTCGCAGACGGACATCTCGTGGTTACCCACCCCCTCATCCCCAGAAATGAAGAACAGACCTTACTGTAAAGCATGCTCCTGTGCACTGCGATAACGAAAGAGCCAAAGAAGGCATAGCTCTGTCGACTATAGAAGAGATGCGTTACTACTGTCCTCCGCAAACTCTTAAACTTTCTTAGCTATGGATTTATAAATCTAATACGCGCATGTATTACATTTTTAACATGCCTTATAACTAATTTGCGTTTTTGATGTAACACTGTCTTTGTCATTTATTTCATTTTAAAATTAGTCATTTTTACTGTTTTTACTCTTAATCTTGTAATACGCAAAAATATTTTAACTGGACTTTATAATTATTTTTCTGGTGAAAATTTTGCGAATAATATTGCACTATGTAATTGACAAGATATTTGAGCACACACAGTTCTTTATATTATTAAAGAAGTTGCATAGTTTCATTTCGTGAAAATAATAAAGACTGTGGCTTTAGTTTTCTTAGATTTGAGAACCTAGACCTCATTGAATCTCTTGTGTTTTCCAAAAGATCTAAAACCAAATGTATTTTCAGGTTCGATATGCATTCAAGTATTGGGATCTTGCGGAGCACAAATTATTTGTCAGTGCGTATATCTTACAATGGCTAAAATTATTTCACAATTAATCGTTAGAAAACAAGACGGTGTTTCCAGAATAAAAACCGTTTACTTCAATATCGATACAACTGTGTCAAGGTTTCCTGATGTTTGAATTGCGGGAGAGCTTCTTGAATCGAACTAGTAAACACTCCAGAAACTGTTTCTAAATACAAAACCTAACATAAATTGGAAAGATACTACGATTCGGAAACACTGTGTTCCGCTTAAATATTTTAATTGGAAAATTGTCCCGAATTGAAATTTCAACTAAATACTCAATCTCTCTTTAAAGTTTATTCAAACAAGTTTTGCTTTCTTTAATATTTGTTTTAAGTGAAATTACATTATTGATTCGTACATTTTAAGGTTTTCTAAATTTATTCTTTTACTACGTGGTTATCTCGCAAATATTTAAGAAAATATTTAACTTCAGTGTAGATTTTACAAATTAAAAGAATTAAAATTTGTTGTTTATATTATTAGCTATTTATTAAAGATATCAATTATTACACTTTAAGCATAATATATGCAATGATATGTTGAAAAATAATTAATTATGTTAGCGCCTATTCAGGCCATATCAGACTTGTACTGTTGCCTGTATATTACCTCAATACAATGAAATAAAAATATCACTGGAAGGATAGATATAATCTTCCTCAGCAGTGTAACAGAAAATAGCAACTTGAAAATATATGAAGAATAAGATACCATATTTTCGAACATTTCTAATGAGAGGTTCCCTAGTTCCTTTTCACTGATTATCACTATAAAATTGAAACAATTTTACAAGATTCAAACAATTTTACAATAGCAATTTTGCAATGATAACTACTTAGACAATTCGGCAGTGATTTTTAATTGATTAACGAAATCACTGTTTGCATGCACCTGCTCATAGAAAATGGGCGATTACATTTACAATGCGTAATAAAATGTGTGTATTGTTTACTTCCTTAATAAAGGCGTAATAATGTCAAAAATACAATTTTTATATACGTGAACATGAATTTCAATTTGCTTGATAGGAAATGTATATTATGTAAATGCATTATATTGTGTTTCCTGAAAAAATTATTATGTCATAGTTAGTGTTCCTTGCTTTGTGAAGCATTAGCATTTAAAAATAGTTTGTAAGAAACAAAACTTTCAATACTATTAATTTAATCTGCCAAATTTCTTACAATATTAGATACCATAAATTAGACTTCATTTTCATGGTAAAGAACTCGATAAAAATGTCACAGCCCTTCGCGTGACCTGCTGCCCTTGGTTCATGTCCACGGGGTTCAGGGCCAACGTCTAGTGCAATTGGCGGAGGATCCCGCGCCCGCGCGCACCAACTGTTTGTTTCGTGCTTCTCCTGTTACCTCCTCTCATTTCCTTCCTCACCCTCCCTCTCCTGTTACCCCCTGCTCATGCTAGCGAGGCAGCGTCACTGACCTCAGAAATTGCTCCGCCCTTTGAGATAACTAGGAGGAAATCTTCGAGGGGAGGAAGGGGGACGTGTCTGAAACTTGGAGCAAAAGCCAATGATAAGAGCGGATACGCCTCGACGCCAGGATTACCAAGTGTCCAGCGATGGTTGTCCAAGCTGTGGAAAAGCCAGATTTGGCCGCACAGGGCATCACCCATATTCTGTGAGAGTGGGTATACAAAGCATACTCAGGCTATCCTGCTTAGAATGAAATACACCGTCATTTAGGAAAACCTACATACTTCGGTAGAGCGAATCACGTGCATAAAATTAAGACAAGAATACAGAAAATGGATGTCGGGAAATTTTCATATAAACCAGAACTTATTAGAGACTGGAACAGTTTGTCTATGATATTCTTAGAACCCTTTCCTCAAAGCTTTCTGAGCAAGTTTAAAAATAAATTAGTTTTTCTAGTTAATTATATATTAGGGTTTTGTATCAATGTTAAGTTTCCAGTGTTAGATTATGTACTTCTACAAAGTAAGTTGTTTAATTGTTAGTATAAATATCAGTTGTAGTAGTATTGTTATTATTAATTTTATTATCATTGTTATCATTTTATTATTATTCATGTAGTGCAGTGCAGTGTATGAGTGCAGCAGTGTAGTGTAGTGTTAAGGAAGTGAAGTGGAGAGATGCGAAAGAAATGCGTCAGCAGTTAAGTACAGCAGTGAAGTGAAGTGGACTAAGGTTTGCGTGGTGATGCGTGTACTATTTATTATTATTTTTAATTAACTCTTTTTGTAACTTTTCGTTAGTGACTGTAAGTTAAATGCATATGTTATGATATTCGCTGTACCAAGTTACTATACTTAATTGCAGAATTAATAATAAAATCTTAATATAAATCAATTTCCATTGACCAATTGGTGATCAAATCAAACACCTAAGAAAATCGTAGTCTATCAATCACATTGGTTGATAATATTAAGATTAATACAAGAACGTATTTATTCTTAACCTTGACTGTGCTGGTGGGGGTCTAAGAACCCATATCAATATTCTTTACATAATTTAAATATTTTAAAAATTAATTTCAGCGATACAGTATCTTTTGAAATCGTGAGGTTTATGATCTTACGGCTCACCATCTTATTTACGTTTGGGCAGTGAAGAGTTGTAGTCGATTTCAACGTCTACGGGATGCACTGCAGAATAAGTTACGTAAGTTTTTAATTACTATTTTCTTATGTAATCGATATTAGTTTGCAACGTCGTTTATTAATATGCATAGAAAATACATTGTGTATTTCATGTAGCTATTTTATTTAATGCCAGTTTGGCATTTGAAATGACGACAATCACAGATAAAGACATTCCTGATTGTTGCGACAGTAGTAGTTTCGCAGATCAAACCCATAGTTAGACCACAATCAGCAGTTCCAGAGAAAACAAGAAAAACACGCTGTGATGTTTGTCCGGGAAGATCTGACAGAAAAACCAAACATCTTTGCATTAACTGCCCCAAATTTATTAGCTTGCTACACTCAAACTTTATTTGTTTCTGATTGTTATGCTTCGAAAATTCAATAAAAGTTTATAGTTTTGTTTGTTTCTTATGTTTCTCAATATTGATCCTTTATGCTTGTATTTAATTTTGTTTACTTTACCGAAATATATAATTTATCATAACGCTAAATTTATTACATATACTTTTCTGTTAAAAATATTGCGAATTATTCTCGACTGATTTCCATTCGCGTCTCTGAAATACCATCAGTACTGTTACGTTAATATTTTCATCTCCACAATTAGCCGTTAAATACTATTTTCACTGAACACTTATGGCAAACTATGTTATAGACAAATAAAAAATGCACGAACATCCAGGCATCAACTGATGTCACTAAGGTTTCTGTCCGAGATTCTGGGTTTGAGTCACAATAGTGGTAGGATTACCTACCAGCTGTAATAACCAGTCGAATTCTGCCGCCGTCTGGAGGAGTAGTCTAGCGACCGGCCGCTCTTATCGGTAGTTTTCCGTGGTTTCCTGATCGCCAGACGAATGCCAGAGCAGCACTCTAACAAACGGAACATGGAACGCCTGATCTTTTCTATCATCTTACTTGCCTGTCCCCACTCCCTTATTTACTCACACTGACCTACACTAACAGACATGTCGGGGAACCATCAGATCTTAGAGATTGTCCTTCCTAGGGCGGTGCCCCCGCTGGTCAGAGATGCTTCGGGGAAAACTGCAAGTCGATGTGTTGGTTGGCGCCGAATCTACCATCTAGAGCGCGGGGAAAGATCACCGCCAACATCCCGCATAAAACAAGCATTTTACGGGACTAATGACCTTAGCAGTTGCTGCGCACGGAAAATAATAATCACCGCATCTCTTTCCTCTTCCTTTTTGTAGATTAATAGAAAAGAATGATTGCTTTATTTATATATCTGCTCTCTGCCGATTTCTTCTATTAACAGTACGAATGCCACTCGGCGATTATTAGTTCTTATTTTCATAATGCGAAAATTTCTAAGTTGCCAGCTACCTTTTAGTCTATTTTCCATTAATTCTCTCATACGATTATGTTTTTGAGACTTGAAATCTCGAATAAAATACAAAGACGTATGTCGCGAAAAAATCCAACAAATACATGTAAAATTTCATGCAAGACTTTTTAACTCCAAAAAAAGACTTCTATGTCAGTGATGCTATGGAACTGAAATGTATCTTTTGATCTCGACTACCACGAACTCTAGTGTAATAGAAACCGTTGACTGCGGAATCCCAGCCGCGTAACACGTGACAATCAAGTGCACCACTCACACGTTAGATGTGCTACATGACAGAGAACTCAATGGTAGAAACAAATAAACTGTAGCCGAAAAAACACTGTAAAAACCACCGGCTTACAAGGCGCCATGCCTCTCCGTTAACAACACTATATTGGAACTGTGCTCGGCGTAGCCGATACTCTACATCTCTGGCGTACTGGTTCAAAACACAGTCACCAGGACTCTATGATTGACTTACGTGTGACTTATATATATAATAAAATAATTTGTACAGTCGTCACCAAGTTGTTGTGCATATCAGACATTGAACAACATTTAAGGTTGCGTGAACAATATTCTAATAATATTTTATTCCTAAAACAAAAATACCATTAAAATTCGAAATACATAGCTCTGTAAAGAACATGTATTTAAGCGGCAAAAAGCATTATTAATTATAAAGGTTATTATTACTATATTTAGTTAATGTTGAAACACATTTATTGATATATCGTTTTCACCAAATCTTAACGTCGGGTTTGAAAGTATTCAAAGAATTATATTTTTTAAATGGCTTTATTCGGTACTCTATTTATGGAACGACAAGAACATTCGAGAAAACGGTGCAAGGGCAAAAGTTCCGAAGAGAAAATCCCCAGCGTGGCTGCCTATGTACCAGCGTAAATCTGTAGGTCTGTGAAACAGTGCCACTAGTGAGTGCTACGCATTATGTATAGTTAGTGGATACTGCCCGACAATCGCGCAGATCATCAATAATGTTAATAACCCTAAACAGTGATTATCCCATCCCAGACCGAACGTATCGATACTTCGTATGAATAAACAATGAATGGTCAATAACGCGTACCACGGAATCTCAACCAAGTCAAACAAGCACGGAACTTCAATCAAATCAACATAGACATCGATGGGGCAGCAACCCGGCAGGCAACTTCATAATTACAAATATCAAATACCCTTCTTTATTATTGCCCTCCAGATCCCACATACTACCCCCTTCGATTCCCAGAAAACGGCACATCCTCGACATAGCACTCACAAATTTCAGTTCCCAATTAAAGTCAAGCATGTACCATGAATTGGATTCTGATCACATCCCAGTCATTATCTCTACCCGTCTCCTGTTCCCACCAACTCTCTTCGACATACCTAAACACACTTAATATAAATTGAGAAAACATTTAAACAGAAATACTGCCTCAATCCTCATTTAAACTCCAATTTCTCCAACAGAGGCTGACGACGCAATATCAAAATTCAATAATACAATAATTAATTAAATAAACAAAGTACAAAAAAACAAAATTCTAGACCCTCATAATTAAACCAAGTAAACTCCTACCTCCTAAAATAATTCAACTAATTAAATTAAAAATAAACCAGAAGACTCTGGGATTACATTATGAATACCAACAATCAAAAAGAATACAATCATTTAAATAACACTTGCAAACAATGTCTTGTACACTTACAGACAGCAGCAACACTCAACCATATTACAAATCTCTAAACGTAAGAAACAACTCTCTATGGCAATTTACAAAAAATTCTGAAAAAGTAATTCAATTCCACTTACTTCAACAAAACACAGGCAAAATACACTCTCCCCAGCGCCAAAGCCAGCTACTAGCAGAACATTTCAAAATACGTTTACGCCCAATAATTCTCCTTTCACACTAAACACCACGAAACTTACAAATAGCCTCTTCTCCCATCTTTAATATACCCAACAGAATAAAATACATTTCCCACGCGAAATAAAACTCTAATCCAGAAACTCCCAAATAAGAAAGCCCTGGACACGATAAAATCAGTTCAATAATCTTAAAAATTTCTCACCGTCAGTCTTGGCCTTCCTAAAACAATATTTTCAATTTAATTTTTAAGAACAGGATACTTCCAAACTTGAAACATTCAATCATCCAATCCCATTCCGAAACCCAACAAAAATCATTCCAAAGTAGACAGTTACCGTCCCATCAGTTTACTACCCGTTATTGCCAAAATATTCGAAAACTAATCCTTGCCAGATTAATCATCTCAAAAACATTAACTTAATTCAAACATCAATCTGCTCTCATTGCTCACCACCAACTGCACACCAACTACTTAGATTAACAGAACACATCCACACTGCATTTCAGAGCAAAAAAAAAAAACAGCAATAATAATATCTACATTCCTGACATCACTCAAGCATTTGACAGAATTTGGCACCCGGGACTAATCTACAAACTAATAAAAGCAGGAACTCCAACCTACATTATTCACATCAAAAGTTTCCTATCAGATCGCATATTCTCAGTAATAGCCAACAATCACTCACCCACCACACATTATCAAAGCAGGGCGTCCCGCAAGGCTCCCCTTTATCTCCAACATTATTCAATATATACAAAGCAGACATTTCATCATCATAAAATTTAATATAGCCTAATTCGCAGACGATACAGCCTCCTATTCGCCCCAGGATTACCTACTAAGTAACCTTACGATCACAATTCAAAATCACTTACACAACATTGAAATCTGGGCAACCTCTGGAAAATTCAACTCAATCCCGGGACAAACAATAGCAAAAATCTTCTCACCAGAAGGTTTACTCCCACCTGGGCCAGTAATAACAATCCCCCATCACCTGACCCCACCATCACAACCTACAAAATACCTAGGACTTCATCTCGACACAAACTAACCTGAAACCCACAGACATCAAAAATTAAAACAAGCTAGAATAATTATTCCAACCCGGCTAATTAATCAACAGAACGCTTAATTAACAGAGCGCACAGTCGCCTGACTTTTGCCGACAGCAGCGAGATCAGACGATGACGGCAGTTTACTGAAAGCCGGCTATCTTAATAAAGCTGATATGTTGACGAAGAGACTCCTTTTATTTCTTCTTCTTAGAAGAACGTCAACAACATCCAATCAGAATTCTACACCACTAATCAACAAACATAAATCTCGTCATACAGAAACAGTACAACATTATACAAAAACAATAATCAGACCACTACTGCTTTATGAATGCCCCATATGGACAAACGCAGCCCTACAAATGTCAATAAAATCCACGTAATGAAATAAATTTTAAGATTAATCACTAATGCCCCCTGGTTCATAAGTAATAAACAACTTCATTCAGAATTAAATATCAATACAATAATAAAACCAAATAGCACACATATCACACAACTTTTACCAAAACCTCCAGCAGACATACCAGCAGCATCTCATTAAGCAAACCACCGAAAATCCAACCCATACCTGAATAAAAATAGATTCCTTTAGCATTCCTCCAAATTTTAGCCAACCACGATGCTTACACCGAGGTTCTCCTATAAAAGTCTCCAGTATATAGACTATTTTAAGCGTCCTTCAGATGATGATACTCCTGTCTAATGACACAAAAGCTCTTAACTGCTTTCAAAACAAGACAAATATAGACAATTTAACCCAGCTTAGTTATTCGGTCCAAACTCTCAATAGATTTGAGGAACTTCTACAATATCAGATCCCAAAATCAAAATATGTTTAGTTACGTTAATGAAATTTCTCACTCAAATGTGTCAGAATCAGTTAAAATCCTGCCAATTTACATATCAAATACAACAAACTTCACAGACATAAACAAATATCTAATTAACACAGGAAGACCAAGCCACCTCAAGGAGCCAGAAATAAGAAATTCTCAGTTGTATGAAAAAATCTATATACAATAATCACAGAAGAGTAACTCATACTGAATTGCAGAAATATCTATCACTGTTAAAGTTACTAGACTGAAAGACAGTAAAACCCATTCTAGCAATAGCAGCCGAATTCAACGGAAATCAAATATAGAAAATATTTTAGAAGTAAGAAAAATCTGTAATCTCACTGTAAAAGCTGAAAGCAAAAAAAGACATAAAAGCCCCATTCAATGCAAGAGATGTCTAGATTTTGGTAATACAAAATAATTGTAACCATAAAATTGGATGCACTTTGTTCCAAAAACATTATTCTGCAACTTGCCCCATAAAAATGAAGCATTTAATTTCCGTCAAACTGTGAAGGAAACCACACAGCAGACCCCTGAACAGTAGAATTCTCCATGGTATAAAAATAAAAGCCAAAATCCTTACCTCAAAGATCTTCAAATTAGACTTTAGAACCAAACCAATTTCCACAGACTGTCTAATAAATCAAAATATTCCAAATTTCACACACAAACAACACAAACAGAGAAAACATAATAATCAATACTGTAACTCCCAAAATCGAAACCGTCACACACTGAACGAGAATAACTTTTCTCGTGACTACTCCGTGATCAATAGCACAGCTTACCACATAATCAATATAATCAACTTAATTATCCCAATCATAATAACATTAGTTCATCCATTCAGCATACATTAATAACAACATGCAAAAACAATAATTAATAAATTAACATAATCAATTGAATGCAAAATGGAATAATCAATAAAAGTTAAACAACTAAAATATTTCATGCAAGATAAGAAAATTTGACTTTTATACAATTGAAACACATTTAAACAATAGTACAAAATCCAGCATACCAGATTATAAAGTAATCAAAGAAACAGACGAAACTCTAATGAGGAGGAGTAATGACATTTAATAAAGAGCACAGTACCATTTTATACAATAATACGTACTACCACCAAACTTGTATCAAAAAACAGCAGCAATTAAGTTTATTAAAACAACTATCTGGAAACTACACTATAGTAGCATATAAGCTCTCAATGAAAATTCAACATACCAATAGCATTGGTATTATTGAACAATACACCCAACAATAGTCCTAGGTGATCTTAATGCAAAATATATTCAGTAGGGATGTAAAAATAACTAATCTGGGACACTACTACAAGTTAATAAACAACAACAAACTAAGTTTCATAACCCTAATGAACCAAACTAACACCTATTAATTAGGACACTAATCGCTAAATATTTGGTATAACAACACAGCACAAGTTTTTTTTCCACAGTACACCACGAAATGGACTCTAGACCATCTACTAGTAATAATCACCACACAACACCACTCCCCACAGACTCACTCTCTTCCACAACTCACGCAAAAATTAATTGCAAAAAAATTAAAATAATTATAAATATCCCTCTATAAATAGATCAAGCAATCGCAATACTCAATAAATATAATATTAGAGAATCAGAGAACAGTAAACTAAATAAATCACATACAAATGCACAGAATAAAAAAATGAACTACCCCAAAGCATAGGAAATCTAATTTCCATAAAGAATAAAACAAGAAGGTTATGGAACCACTAGAAGCCCTGGAACAAAAAAAGGAACTAAACATATTAAATATTATAATACCAAACAACACTTTTCACAATACAAACAGCATAAACAATACAAGACCATGATTCAAACTAAGCTCAAATATCAATATATTGTGGCAATTAAAAAAATAAAATACTGAAGAAAAAATTACAATTCCTTCCCCTTAATTACCAGCACAGGAAACATTTCACCCTTTGGAAAAGCTTGAACACTAGCAAATCATTTTGCAGATACATTTAAACCAAATGACTCAATTCCCACACATTCAACACTAAACAATCGCACAGATAGCAACACCTCCTAATTATAATGTACCCTCCAGATTAGATTCACATCTCCCCAGGAAATAATGAAACATAATAAAACACTCATTCAAAAAGAAGCAATTCCAGGACATGATTATGAATAAAAACAATAAAACTTTAAAATCGCCAAACAAAGCTATATCATTTTTAAATAATACTATAACTCATTAAAAATATATTACTTCCTACTATTATGGAAACACCTATAGTAATATTCATTCCAAAATCAACAAACATCCAATAATGTAGAAAATTATCGACCAATAAGCTTTGTTACCCTCCTTATCAAAACATTTCTCCTGAGAAAATTATTCAGAAAAGCAGAACTACAGCTCTAATGACCCCCATCTTCATCAGGTTTTTCGTCCAGTTTCCCTGATCCATTGAGCAAATGCTGAGATGGCCCTTTGTTTTGCTTCTGGACATAAATGTAACTTCATTTTCTGTGCACGTCTTCAGAACTAGTGGTAAACATAATTATTCAAATTATCGTTTCCATGTTGTCGCGGCAGGAAATAATAAGAGCCAAAATTTATTGCTTATTTATCCTTGAAAATAGAATTTATTACATGGGAGTTTGTTTCTTTTCTCCTTTCAAAATTCAAATTTATTGTTATTACTTTTAAAAATAGATTTTACTATATGGGAGCTTTTGTTTTTTCTCCTTCAAAATTCTTGTAAATCAAGTAGTATATGACTTAGTGTATGGATCACAAATTTGAAAATGTGCACACAATTCCCTTTTCTCATAGCACGTCATACACAGTTTTAACTGTTATTTTGACGTAAAATAAACAAATAAATAAAAAAGTCTCTGTAATTAATTTCAACAAAAATGGCATCATTCCCAGACACCAATTTGGATTCACGGAAAAGGTATCAACCACACATCACTATTAAGAATCACAGAACATATCCATACAGCATTCCCAAAGAAAATTATATACTATATCAACCTTTCTAGATATTTCGCCAGCATACGACAGAGGTGCATCAAGGTTCATGTACAAACTAAGAATTTAAATGGAACACCCAAATACTCTAAATTCAACATCAATTGATTCATAAGCACAGAACCTTTTTCAGTTTCAATAGATAATCGTCTCTCCAACCCCAAACCAATATAGGCTTGATTGTTGGGCTCTATTGTCACCTATATTATTTAATCTTTACGCAGCTGATACCTCTTACATCCAACACAGTCAAAAACAGCACAATTCGCAGATGATACAGCATTGTATTGTTCTAGCATACCACGTGATACAATAAGAAACGCAATAGAGCAACATGTAAACAAATAGATTCTGGTAGAAACAAATGAAAATTTAATTTAAACCCATCTGAGTCAACATCAAAAATATTTTCATTCAAAACAATTTAACAGCACTGCCTTCTCGCGTTGAACAACAACATCACCCTTGACTCCAGTAAACAAAAACGGTGAAATATCTACGATAAGCCAAACTAATCCAATTAAAACCATTAATAAAAATACAAAGAATAATGAAATGCCAATCATGTTTAAGTATTTAGAACCTTAATGCCTTATGCTTGCCCTGTCTGGACCAATGCAGCAAAAACTAATATCTCATAAATGACAGGTCACAATAGAACAAATTCCTGTGAACAATAAACTAAAGCACTTGGTTCATTTAAACAAATAGTTTTATAAAGAAATTCAAATAAACTACCATACACTACATCAATGTTAACCCACAATTTTTACAATAATATGTCAACAATTACACAACTATCCCATTACATCTAGGCAGCACCCATAATCCTGGCCAGAATAAAAATAGATTTTCAAACATGTATTTTACATTCAATTTGCAGATTTTAGATGATCTTTTGTAGGTACTCAGTGGTTTCTCCTCCTTAAGAAATAATTGTAAAGAAATAATAGTTTAGTTTTAAAATAGATCTTAAGCATGAAAACATGTGAAAACAAATTTTCTGCAAAACTAAAGCACATCCCATTCAAATGATAAAATATTTTTTTAAAAGGAGAATGGCATGAGAATATGGTAAAACGAAAGAATGAAAATGAGGGAACTCCAAAAGCCACCTAAAGGTCTACTTCATCTACCACAACCTTAATTTCATCAAACGGACATATAGCATTCGCCCCAGCCTGCAAGACGAGCAATTTTTTTTACACAGTCCATCACACACACTTGAAATGAAGTGTCGGGACGGTTGACTGCACAGACGCAGCTCGTGGGAAAGCTTGAAAGATTAGTAGTGCTACATCACATACTTCTCTCTCTCGCATTTCTTCAAACTGGTAATATTTGAAAACCCAGACAGATCATGAACACTGAATCATATCAACAGATTTACTGTCTGGTGCATTTTATACTTTACACTATATTCTGAATTACCAAAATTCATATGAGTGGCTTTGAGTGAGGTGCCAATGCTTAGCGCATCATTTCTTTGCCATGAGTTTAAGTCAGTTCTCTATAATCATGCCTGGAGGACGAAGAAACAAATAACAGTAAATATTTTAAATCAGATTGATTTCAAGTCTACGTAGAATCTCTATTTCTCGAAGCGAGGAGGCAAATAAAACTCCGGACACGAGATAAATGTGGCACACCAAAAGATTTACATCCTACTGTAATCACTGCAAATTATTTGTGGAAAATAATTATAAAAATGCGACCAGTACTATAGCTTCCTGGTAAAACTCTAACGTGTCGTATTCGCAACGTTTACGTCTCAAGGCAAGCATGAATATTTTTAGAAAACTGGTTTTGCAATCTTGAGAAAAATTATCAATATTTCATTGAAGATATACAAGACTAAGGTGTTTCAGTACTAGGAGCTACCTCAAGCACAAAGCGTTCCATCGTGAGAATAACAAGCTGTGAGAAAAATATGGTAATTCTGTATATATCTAGCAGCAAACAAACAATCGCCCGTAGGAAAATGAAATTTCAAAAGAAAATGAGAAATCACTTTGTAGAGGGTCTGACACGATTCGCTTCAAAAGAAGTTTGAGGAACGTATGCAAGAAGTTACGGCATTGGTTTGAACTCTCCTTCGTTAGCGCCATTAGTAATCAAGGTCCTGAGCATCAGCGACAGCCCCATGTGCATCAGTCTGTTGGAAGTTACTTGAACATTTCTGCCTTTTCCTCTTCTCCTTCCTTCTTTTCCAGCTCCTTTGTATCTGGGAGACAAATAAATTAAATAATTAAGAAAGAAAGAAACTGTTTTTTGACGTAAAATATACTGAAAATAAAAGCTCCAATGGTAGCAGATTTTCGACACAAGCCACAATAATAACTCGGTCCAATTCAAACACTCTCTGAGAATTCTAGCTTCAGCTGCTCAGTTTTAGCGTGGTTTCTTTGATTTGAAAATTGCAGGTAAATCTCTGTAGCCCTGAGAAACTGACCACTGACCGCTTGGGTAGTCTTTCCTTCTTCATTTTCCTCCTCTTTTCCGACACACACACACACACACACACTCACAATTTTAATTTTATGCTCTAATTACTACACTGTCAGACCAATCAGAAGACATTTCCTGGCTAGGGCGATGTCTCTCTGGGCAGATTCCTTGAGGAAAAAAGTTGATACAGACGTATATCAATTACAGTTCTATGTCCCAGCGCGTCTGTCAACGCTGACTTGGTTATCACATGCTCCAACTCTCATTTTCTGACGATCACTGTAGTATGGCGCACGGAGTCACCAACATACGCACTCACTCACTCACTGACTTGAATCTTGTAACGCAAAATCGCTTCGTTGCCTTCCCGAACGTATATGCGCCATGCCAAACTGTCATGACTTCCGCGTCTATTCACATCATCCGGTAACGATCGCTATCAATCGACGCGGAAGACAAGTACGTTGTCGACGATATTTCATCTGCGGCCAGTGGAGTAAAAATACTGTGTCACGAAAATGAGCATCAGGAGGATACCACCCGCGACACAAATAGCTCCTGAATGGACCGAATGCGATATTTATAACCTTGTTGTTGACGCCATATTAACTGCGCAAAATATTTGCGATTGCATTCTTCAAAATTTTATACGTATTAAAATGGTTCAAATGTAACTCGTTCGTACACATTATTTTATTTATTGCTTAATCATATATGCTCAGTATCACAAATCGTGGTTGTCTGTTATTGTAATAAAATATGCTCGTGTAGTATAAGCATATGCGTTCTTCACAGTTGTATTGCAGTAATCCATAGAATTGTCATCCAATTCTAATATGTTTCTGACAATAAAAATAAAGGGTGGTCTATTTTAATTAAATTAAGTATCTAACTGAGTAAGGATAATTAATCAACGCTTAATTATATCATAATATTGAATGGAGAACTAGTACAGTGGTAAACGGTATACAGTGATTGGTTGATTTCTAAGAGTTGTGACAGCATTGTCATTGGAAAATAAAAGCTTGAAAATTTGCTTTGAACTTTCTACTGTCTAATGATCCTTACTTTATCCCAACTGTAATCGTTTTTATCGAATATGAACATCACGTTTTAATAATTATTTTATTAAAACCCTGTCATTTTGCACAGTCATTGGTCACATGATGACAATGATTGGCTACTCAATTATTTCAAACAGAAACAACTATAAAACGATATATTTAATTAATTATTATATTACCCATGAAAACACATTTTTAAGATACAGATTGCTGCAACTCTTTAATACTTATATAACTGCTGCTGGGGAAAATAAAATACCTGCAATTTTCAAATCTGAGCACATTCTGGCGGTCTACGAATAGAATCACAGGGAGTATGATGGTTTTAAATAGAAATGGATGGAATACGTTTCAAATATATTTGCTTGTCATCCATCGCTTGTCATCCATCCGTTCCAATAGATACTTTGTAGGATCATTTATTTCTGTCATGTTTCTTTCCTCGATGTGCCCTATAACTTCATATTTCATTTTGATGTTTCGTTTGCTGACACAGGAACACGCGGCTGTTACTGCTTCACTTGTTTCTGTAGTAATTATTGATGTCTTCTTGTAAAAGGCCACCCAGCCTCTTCCCTAGACGGTTGTTGTTGAACGACTTCACTTGGTTTATCAGCTAAAACATTATTGAACGCTACTCTAAAGATCTTCCTTGAAAACCCTTTGCTGACTAGTTCAAGTATCTACCTAACTATACTGGCTCCTTCTTCTTCTTCTCTTCTTCTTCTTCTCTTCTTCTTCTTCAGATAAAATAGTATCCAACCTAGAGCTGTCTTGTGATATAGATTATTTAAACGACACTGCAAATACGCAGAGTAACCGTTATTTTTAACTCATTTGTTGGCATTGGCTATGTTTCCTACATCATACTTCTGCTTCCGCTACTCTGGCATTGTAAGATCACTTATTTTGTGCCCAAGCAGGATTAACGTAAATGCAATTATATTAAACTACGACTAAAAACAGTGTGAAAACAATTATTAGCAAAGCGGCTAATAACAATCCACACACCATCGAAGATACAGTCAATACCCTAAGCCACTAAATACGCAAAGCTAGGGCTTCATTTTCAGCTGATATCATTGTCACTCAATACGATTTGTGCTTTCGATATATCATTGCAATTTACTTTACAAACAGCACTTTTGAATATCAGGTATCTAAAGAAAATCTTAAGAAATCAGTGTACAGACAATGAACACACACCGCACTGTTAACCAACATCTGCCATATTAGCCAATGTTTCACTTCTTGTGGTCGAAGAAAATATTACATAATACTGAGAAAGCGTCCTTCGCGCCATTTCCAAGCAAAATATTAGAACACTGTGTTAGAGCAAGCGATAATTCCAATTATAGTTGGAGTGGCCAATCACTGGGTGGCCAATCATCAAAAATCGTTTGACCCTACGATATGTGCAAATGGATGTAAAACACAAATAATGTGTCTAATATAGCATGTCAATGAAAATGCGTCCTTGCATGGCAATAAACTGGTGTCCATGCGCTTTGGAGTTATTTTTGGGCGAAAATGACTATGTAAGCAATTCATACGACGCAATACCAGCAGGGTACGATGCAACGTGCAGTTTAGAGATTTGTGGAACTTGAGCAACTTCTTTATTGATTAATATTTCCGAGCACATCAACTCACATCAACTGCGATCGCCACTAGCACTCATTAGTATGAATGGTTTCTGCTGGGCGTTAATTTGAGCCGCAATGTTTCAATAATTGCTGCATAACGCGGCGCTTATTACAGCGTGAAAGTAAATTTGGTTGACAGTCAAGCGTATCGTTTTGTCCGTCCGTCCACATCGGCAACGTTTGACCAAAATTATTGAGGCGATTTTCTTGAAAAAATACATACTCCATCGCTCATCTGGCAGAGCAAAAGACTCTGCAAATTTAAAGGAATGTTTGAATTTTTTTAAAATAAATTCTAAGCACATTTTAAAATTTTCTCAAAGAAAAGGTCCAAATTTTAGCATTTTTTTTCTTCTATAGTGGCAAAAGATGCTTAAAATTAAAATAGGTCCTTACTTTTCGTTGAACCTTGGATTTTTGAAACTCTGCAAAGTTTAAAATTTTTCGCACTCTCCTGCAATCTTTCATAATTTAGAAGATTCGGATTTTTCCTAATGTACACTGTAGTAAACATTTTTAAGGTGATTACAACGTTTTAAAATGAGTAGATTTTGCGTAATTTTTGGGTCGAAACGAGGGTTAATTTTTTTTTTTCCTCAAAGACGGTTCTACATTTTTTCTCGATTAGAGCTATACTCTTCCCACAATTGCACAAGTGTACTTGCGTTGATGTGTCTGAATATTCAAAATTTGCGATAATTTGAGAAATTATAAAGGCTGAACACTTTATTTTTATACTGTGTTCATTCGCCCATACGACATTCAAAATGTTGTTTATGAAAACATTAACCAATGTATCTTTCTTTTCATCTACTTATTATTTTATTTATTTCTGTTTCCTCGGGCGCGCAAACTTTTATAGTAATTAGTCTAGTAAGTGTGCAACATGATTGTTCGGGCCCACACGCAAAAGCAGAAAGGGACGTATAAAAATAAAACGCTTCCTTTACGCCCTAAGCGGCAACACCGGAAGCGCGGCATGGAAAGCTACAAGCGGCACCACTGCGCAGCGTGATATTCCTTTCGCGACCCGAATCTTGTAAACTGCTCTAGAACATTTTCAAATTCTAACAGTTGCCTATTGGATCAGTCCAATTAATTTACCTCGCCATACTGCAACCGCTGAAAAGCAGTCGCTAATGGCCAGTTCAAATCAGTTCAATCCCCTCTTCGCGTGCCCGATAGAACCTGCAAACCGGAACAGAAATCAGTCGCTGAGTAGCACCTTATGAAGCATGTCTCGGCTCCGTGTTAAAAATCACGTAAATTCTTATACAGAAAGTAATATTCTGTTATGTTGTGGCCAAGGAAAGGCCACATTGTTTTAATTTGTTGTAGTTCAAAGACAGGTATAAATCACTCGCTGAGAAGCAGCCAGTGCGAGAAGTATCTCTGGCCCGTGTTAAAACATCACGTAATTCTGCAGAAAGTAATATCTTGTGCTTATGTTGTACAAGTGAAAGCCACATTGTTTCAATTTATAGTTCAGTATTGTGCATGTATTGAACTAATTAATGTATTGTGATTCAAGATGAAGATTCTGTATTCTCACACTGAGAACAATAACTTAGTGTAATTTTATTGTAAAGAACAATTAGATAACTCAAAGGTACTAAAACATCATTCTGGTGAAGGTGAGAAGTGTGTTTGCCGATAATCCATTATTACAAAATTCCTAACGAGCGTCGAAAGGGACTGAGGGATTGCCTACCACTTTCAACAACCAATAATACAGTCCACTATAAGCAAAGGTAACCCGCCACGTCCATGGTCCTTCGAGCTTCGGATATCGAACTAGTGATCCGTGGAAAGCAACCTGCCCGTCCAATGATTTTTTAGAGTTTCGTGGTTACTCGACTGCCCCGGGCGAGTAAAACACCGTTAAGATGCACGTATACATGCTGCCGACTGTCAATTTAATTGCGTAGGGCTGGTATTGGGACCCTTGGCACTATTAAGGCAAACGCGCCCATTGTCGATTTCGAAGAAATACAACGACTATATGACAAAGGGTAATTGCTGGAGAATATTGCAGCAATGCGTTACGCAAAAGATCGCCCCGTCAGTTAAAAGTGTAGTATCCAATCAAAAGGCAAGAATTCATAAAACAATTTTTTTATTCAAGACCAGGTACACTTCACGAGTTCCGTATCACCAGAAGAATGTTTTAAAAAGGGTCAAAAATTTTTAAGCGTAATAATCTCGTAATTTGAGCTTAAAATATGTCGATTTCTAAAGAAATTATTTCTCAAAAACGTTCAAAACTTTTCTTCAAACTTTTCACTGATATGGAGCTAGTTTCATTTCGTTGAACTCTGAATTTTTGAAAATACAAATTTAGAAATAATGCGAGAAATTAAGCTCTGTTGAGCACCACTAATTTCTTTATTTATCAAACAGAGGTAAATAAATAAAAATTGGGCAGGTCTGATTTTCGTTGATTGATGTTTCCGTGCACATCAACTGTTATGGTCGTTAGTTTCGCAACTGTTATGCATGTTTTATCCGAGAAATGGCAGTGTTCCTCCCTCCTGGATGGTATGGTCCGCGCCGACATACATGACGTGGTTTTCCCCTCAAGTGTCTCCCCAGCAGGACACTGCTCCTGCCGTGTCAAGTACCAAACTCTAGGTGGGTCTCCTAATATGTGTGGTAGTGTAGTGCATGTAAAAGTAGGTATGTGTGTGTAGGAGAGAGGAAAGGAGAGTGTTCGGGCAAGATATGAATACAGCTTATAAATGTCTGACTTCAAAATCGAGTGTTTATCTAGAGCTTAAATTTCCTTATAGTTTGTCAGATTAATATACACAGGATTGTTACTTGTACACGCTTTGTTAAAATTCACAAAATCGTAATATGAGCGCCTGATTCTTACGTCATCACACCATGACTCTGTTTCGAATGACATTTGTAAGTTACGTGTTGGACTGTTTAGTAACGTCTCGTCTCCTGTTATTTAGCTGGGTATACTGGTACAAATATCTCGATATCAATGAAAATATGCCTCAAACTCTTAAAGAAACGTATAGTTACAGCAATGAACGTTGACTGTACCTTACTACATATAATCTTCTAAATGTGAGTTAGGAATGTTCAGCTGACACAAAAGACGTGACCATTTATCTAGAAAATGCACTCACATTCATGAACGTAATTAATTTATCAAAGAGCGCTTCCAATGAGAGAGCGCGAGAACCTAATTTTAGATAAATAGCCTCTTTAACAATAATTAAATGTGTAGTAAGTAAGAAGATTAACCTGGAAGGCTACAATTTGAGCTATTTAAATTCAGTCAGTTATAGGTTTTCGATTGGCAGCCTTTTAATCAAACCTAATCATTTAAACCTATGAGTTCGTCGTATAAAGGATTCTCCTTAGTGAATCTGTCTATCTCCTTTCTCTCTCTCTCTTTCTCTCGAGTTTCCAAACTCCACTCTTCACATGAAACGGCGTATGCTTTCTGGAGCCGATCAATCGTAAACCCAGCTCTTTTTCCGAACTCGGGCGTCCCTTCGTTACCTTTCTCATCACGAAGTTACAGAAACGCTCCTTCCTGTCAATAACATCACCTGGAAGTTTAAATTAAGCGAAGTGAGCTATTCATCGTTTTACTTCACTCCCCACCCTTGCCCCAATGAAACGAATTAACTGCATCATCGTTCAGTCAGGAGGATCGTCTGGGAAACTGTATTGACCTAGCAGATCACGGAGTTCAAAGGTTCACTCTCTTTGACGCAAAGCTAGAATTTCTTAGAAATTCTATGCTGCACGTCCTTTCCTTTTGAAACTCATAAGGTTGACCTAAACTAGTACTGCTAAAACAGCACGTGCTTTTCACTTGTATTTTCAATAAAAATTACGTAAAAAGTACTCAAATATTCGCAAATTGCTTGACCTTATTTCAAATTTATCTTTGGAACAGATCTCATTAAATGAAAAAGTATATCTTTAATATTTTAGTTTTAGGAAGACGCCGAAAAATTTGAACTTTGTAATTTTCGAGAAATGAAGGTTTTCAACGAACATGAGATCAGCGCCATTTTTAGCAAGTCCTTTACACTATCCAGGAACAAAATTCAATCAAAAGCGATGGAGTCATTTTTTAAAAATTAAAGTGGCCCAGTGACTTCATGTAAATACCCACCAAAATAAAAATATCGGTTTCAAATTCAAGGGACCGCGACATCAGACATCGATTGGGAATATCAATTTTGGAAAATCGGCTGAACAGTTTAGCCGCTAGCGTTGTTCACGGACAGACGGACGGATAAACGGAGTTTTGCCGTCGTTCGATTTTCGGTGTCAGGACCTACAAAACATGGATTCTGGCTCACACCATGTGTGATAGGATTTTTCTCTAAATTTAGCAACTGGATTTATTCACCTTCCAGTAACCAGGGCCCGTAATAAGCGTTTTCTGCCAAAAAATTCGCCGTCTTTTCGCAGCATTACATAATTTTCTACTTACTCCGTGCAGAAATTAAAATAGTACACTCTTACTTCCTTTGGGTTGATAACAGTCAACACTGGCGGTAATGTAAATGAACATTCCGAAACACACACGCTCTTGAAGAAATAATGCACATTTTTATGGTAAATAGCTTATTAACTTCTTTCAAGAAACTAACTTCTTCATGTTAACTAAGAATAAAATATTGACTTCTCAAGTAAAGCTTCTACTGATCTCTTGTAGTCATATGAATATCCGTCCTTCATAATTTTGCTCCAAACGATCGACTCGTCTGAGCCCTTGTAAAGTAAATTTAATACTGATTCTCAACTACAGACTCGTTCGCATGGCCAACTCCGAGAGTTTTGACAAGAATGACCACTCGGGGAAAAAGAGCTAAAAATAAGACAAAATATAAAATACTTTTTACCATGCAGAGCAAGAGAAATCATCTATTCCAGTCAACACATTCATGCGTGAGTTGAAGACGAGATGCAGAAATATCAATACGTCAGGTATGTTCATCTTCTAATATCTCACCGAGTTAGATGGATGAAACTTTTTCGAATATTTATAGAATTCATTTGACGGTTTCTGCAACTTAATAGATTTGTCCTTTTTCGAATAATTGGGGGAAATAAATTCGACTTGTCTCTTCGAAAAACTGGGACTTTATTTATCAATTTTGCGTGTTGGTTTGCGTCCATTCTTTATGCTCCGAGTACGAAATGTCAGGACATACCTTTGACAAAAATCCATAACGTACTATATTGGTTAGAAGTTCATTAGTAACTTTGCCATATATTTCAGTTTGGAAAAATGCTTTGATAAAATAGTTGTATCTCCTGTATTATTAAAAACGCCGATCTGGATGTCGAGGTGGCTAAGAGGAGTACCGACTCAGTGCTTCGGTTCGAAGGTTGCGGGTTCGAGTCCCGCCTTCGGCATGGTTGTTTGTCCCTTGACTTTGTATGTGTTGCCGCGGAGGGCCTCGCGTTCTACGACCCCAGATCAGAGGACCCCGCAAGTCTGTTGGTCTAGTGTATGGTCGAATATCATCCCATCAGGACGTAGAGGGTAACCAGCTGTTGGCTGGATAAAAGCCCTAGAAAGAAAGAAGATTATTAAAAACTTTTGGTATCCTACATCTTTCAGATAAGGAATGCCGCGCTCATTTCTGTCTGACAGAGAAACCTTTTAAAGTTTTCTGGTGACAATACTGGGTTTCTAATTAGTGTCTCTTCCAGTAGCACGAAACTGATCCACTGAGCATCGATCATGTACCGTTAGGGTACTCGCCCATGACTTTCAATGTTAAAAGTGCTGTCGAAACTTCCGCTGCGCATCTCCGCACTTCTGAATGCGCATCAATCACAAAAAGCGCCATGCGTCTAGCTCTGTCGATCCCTCGCCCCTGCCAGCTACAGAGTTGTACAAAACTTTGAAAATGGTCGATTGTACTGCTAATCACTGTATTTGTGTCGTTTCTTGTTGGATGACGTTTGTAATTGGTGTGAGAAAGTTGTTTATTAATTGCTCGCAGAACTAGCGTCCATTACGATGCTTCATTGATTATTTCGTGTTTCCAGGTGGCATGGTCACTAGTCCCTTAAATATGTTTTACATTGGTTTCAATACATGTTTTTCACGGGAGGTGGCAGTGTTCTTCTCTAGCAGAATGGTGAGATCTGGTGCCGATCTATCCCGCTAAATTGAGGGTTTTCCTCACCAGGATTTCCACTAACGGAACGCCATGCGGGCACGTTCAAAACTCTCGATTGGTCTCCTGGCATGTGGGGTAAATACATGTAATTTCAAATTAGTAGTAAGTAGGGGTGAGGATGAGTACAGGAGAGGAGAAAAAGATCGCGCGTGGTCCGTGTCCCATTTGTTAGGTACTCTCCGGCATTCACCTGATGTTTCATAGTAAAAGCAGGAAAACTAACGATCATAGAAGCTGGTCGCTAGTATGCTTCTCGAGACAGTGCCTGAATTCGATCTATCTATTGTCGAAATCCTGCCACCGACGGTCGAACTCTAGGACCTGCCGGCAAGAGACACTGAAATGACCTGTTGATGCTCTAAGGCACCTATAAGTCGTGTTGCATACATGTATGTGCACTAATAACTGTTCTAATAAATAACCTATTCACCTTCACTGAAACAACAAACTTTAAACAACCAACTTACTACGTTCTGGATGATAATACCATGCAACGGCATAGGAGCATAACATACTACGATTGATACATACCGCCAGAATAAATAAAAAATGTTTGTAACTGTTGTTGTAATATATACAAAAAACGATACATTTCCACTCACATCGTCACTGGCGAAACAAACGTGCGAGAGTTACGAACCCTGACCTAAGAGTGTCCGCGCATTAATAAAGCATTAGCACCTGAAATGTTTGAATTGGGAGCTCTGCCAAACGATCCGGCGTGAAGTAATTTTTAGAATTAATTTATTAAATTGTTGTGAATATTCATGAATTCGTATACTAATAAAATTGCTTTTTACTTGTAGCTTAATGGAATGAAATTCCATCTCCTTGAATGCAATAGTTATTGATATTACCGAAGGAAACTCAAAGTTCGTTTTATATAATAGAAACATAGTGAAGATAATTTTACATGTGTAAAAACGTATATACATTTTCAATAATTATTGACCTTTATTTTATACGGTTCGTAAAATTAGTATACAAATCATTTCTGAAAATGACATTCTTGAATTATCAACAGCAAATTTTCAATGGCCAGCGAATTATAGACGACTCTTAATTTTCAATTGCAAATACATTCAATTCGTTATAACTTTGATATTTCAGTAATTAAGAAAATTGTAAATAGCTCAAAAATATTCCATTTTACTAATGTATTTGGAAAGTGTGCTCATAAATAGTTCATGAATATTTTCGCAGATTTATTTTCTTTCATACAAATTTATGAGACCCGCGTATCCTTTTATTCGATCCCTAGAACTAACTGTTGGTCCCAATTTACGCCTCGAATAAATCTAATTAGTAAAGAACTTGTGCTTTTGTCGCACTCTGTGTTGGAATGAACCAGACGAGTGCTCTAATTATAAGAACATTTATTAAACTTTCTTCTTTAATCTGACAGAACTTCTCAGACCTCGATGTGTCCTAAGGCAAGATAAAATATTAGATTAGATCAACCCTGTCTTTCTTCCTCCCAAACAGAAGATTCGTTCTCCATCAATAGACGGCCTACCTTCAAGCGCCCTTTGTCTTCTCATTTTAAATTCAAGTTTATCTTGTACAAAAGTTACGAAGATCGAAGTAACAAATCTTTTTTAGGTCAGAAGTCCTCAGAACCATACATTTTATGTCTAAATCTTGGAATTGTGATTTTCAATCGAAAAGGAGGGAAGAACTTGTGTATTTCAAAGTTTTTAACTGTAGCAAATGAGCACTGCATTTATCAAATTCCATAAAATGGTATTCTCTAACAAAATTTAATTGTTTTCCTTTTTCATTTAAATGCGTTTTAATAGTGAAAACCGTTCCATAATATTTACTAAATGAAGAAATCATATATTTTGTAAGCTGAATATTAAGATATTAGCTTACAAAATATACTGTATCTACCTCAGAACTTGTCGAAAGGAATATCATTTACCATCCTTGAATAGAGAGGCTCCTTACAGTCAGAACTCACTAAATCATAGTAATAATAATAATAATAATAATAATAATAATAATAATAATAATAATAATAATAATAATAAATTTAAAAATGAGGATTATCATTTCAAAAACTAGATATTTTCGTTGCCAAATAAGAAAACTATTTTAACAGTAAAGAAACAAGATTTGATTTTCTGTATTTTAACAAAATAGAAACTCACCCTAAGCTCTACTACCACTACAAGCAAAGGAAAGTTCAACAAAACTGGCATAGTGAAGCTACATTTACGTCAGAAGCAAATCAAGGGGCATCTCAGCGTTTGCTCAATGGATCAGAAACTGGACAAAACCCGATCGAGATGAGGTCATTGACCGAGAGTACATTATTTGTGGCATATTGAGTCTTTTTAAATTATATATGCAAATGTAGACTAATTCATTATACTTAATCTTGTTTTTGTTATAGTAAACATTATTTTCTTTTGACGATCAGTATAGTCTCTAGTATAGATTTATCTCACGACAGGGCTTACCCAGAATAATATATTCGAATAACGCCACTAACTTCATGGGAGCTCTGGGAGGCTTGAGGCCCTTTTTGAGATCTTTGCCCACTCAACAGGATGTTGTTGAATTTTGTTCACATCTCACGTGTCCAGAGTGGAAACTCATCACACCCAGATCTCACACTGGAGGGATTTGGGAGGCTGGAATCAAAATCCACCAGAAAAACACTCAAGGAATTAGGCACATCTACGAAGAGTTTCTTGCAGTTGCAGTACAGACGGAGATCAATTTTAAACTCTACACTCTCATTCGACCAAGTATTGAAGCCTCTGATTTTGACTATGTTACTCAGGCCACTTTCTTATAGGAGGCTGTTCATATGCTTCCCAATGCTTTAACATTCCAGTCTCCATCTTGTTATGTTCAAGATAATGCACGCTTTATATAAACACAAATTTATTGACAATGCAGCCAGTACAGTGACGCTAAAATCACAGAATGTACCAAAAAACAATTGCCAAAATCACAAAACCAAAAAGTCAGGAGATGTACCAAAAAACGAGCTAAGTTCCACCGATAAGTAACACAATTAATCAATAACTTTGCCGGGCCAACGATCACTTCCAACGTACCACTAATCTCCTGGTAACTACATGACTGCCGCATTACTGTCGCCTATCTGCTTGGCTGGCGGCGCCGCTCTTAAAGCGGGCGGCGCTGGGAAACTCTGCTCCGCTGCTGGCTCCCAGCCAGCTCGTCTCGGGATTGGGCGGCGTCTTCGCAACTCCGCCGCCTCCGTTGACTCCTTGACCCGCCGCTGGGCGCTGCTTCCTAGGCGCTCCAGGTGTTACAGCCGCGACACATCATCCCCGATGGGATAATATCAAAGGAAATGTCTCTAATTTGGAACAGATGGTCAAAGGAACACCTTCAAACACTCAAAGAAGGAGGTCAAAGTGGAATACTGCATTTTAACATACAAATCAACTTTATCAACATTGTTGTACAAATCAGTTCTGTTGATGGACGACCTTCTGCCCCTTTCACATGGAAGCTAGGTGTCATTAATAAACTATTTCCTGGGCGTGATGGTAAGGTGCGCACTGTACGTGTCAAGATAAATGCAGGCACTGTGCTAGACATTAATAGAGAATGTCCTCTACCGATGCAAGGAGTCTTGTCCAGCAACATTTAGTAAATAAGTTAATTCTTTCAACGTTTATTGTCTAAATGGTCTAGCGTCATTTACTTCAAATGTTGTTACCTTAACATCTCAATTTCATTTTTATGTTTTATCATCTTCCTCCATGGTACCTCAGCACGCAAAAAATGGGCGATGTCCTGAGCCGAACTTTACCAAGAGTTTTCGACCCCTGCACCCCGCCCTGCGGAATCAGGCCGATAATCCCTTTAGCTTCATTTCGGGAGAGCGGGACTATTCATCTTGAACATTACAAAATGGCGGTGATGGCAGAGTTATATTATAATAAATATTTGAATATAAATATTAAAATCAACCAACAGTTCATAAATTTGTGTATATACATTTAATTACTTAAATAAAGGCATGCAATTTCCCAGTAAAAACATATTTTAAAACTGTTATAAAACGGGTTTTTTGCAAAACATAACACTGGACAACGACTATTAAGCTCCATGTCATTTCGTCGTTTATTATTGCCAATATTTAATATAAAATGCAAATAATTTGCATTGTATGCATTGTCTAACCCTAGTTATTTTATTAGAAAAATTAATAACTTAAGAAATACGTTTAAAGTCAGTTTCACAAACGTCTCCGAGATAGCAGCTTTCAGTTGTAGAAATACTTCATCATCAATTTCTCAGATGACCCAATTAAAATATACTATATGGTCGCGAACATTAATATTGTAATAAAATAGTTTTGATATGTAAAATACTAAATAAACTTAAAAGTATTTAAAAAGTTCATTTAGTCACAATGAGATTTTCTTCTGCAGACATTATGATTGGTAAGTGCAGCTGTAAGCAAATGAATGATTTTGATCTTTTGTTTTGGGGATCACAATTAATTACCTCTTCTAATCTAACGTTAGGGTGATTGCATTTTACGTGAGTTCTTTACCGCAAATATTAAAAGAAATCATATAGTGATACCCTAGTCTTTGAGGATTTTTTGCAGTGAGAATCAAAAACGACCCCCTTATGACTTTTATATAACATTTTAATATCTTAATGTTTGCAAGGTAGAAACACCAGCTTTTGTCTATTGCGTGAACATTGGAGGAACTTTTTACACACACACACACACACACTACACACACACACACTCCTTATCAATATATTACTTACATCTTATACTTAATTTATGTATGATTTCAATCAACACAATGAAATTAATATATTTATATTATTATAGCAAGTATATTTTACATTACGATATTTTTATTTTCGAGACGAGCAATGCACACAAAAGTTTTTACACGTCATCGGAATGTTACACCCACTTCTTCTAGATAAGCAGACCTATGCAAACACTGTTTTGCTAATCCATTAAGAATCACTAAATTCTCCTGTCATAAATTATTTCAAAATTAGTAATTATTAATAATGTTTTTCAAAATTTTGTCAAACTTCGAAATCTGTGTACGATAATCGTTAGAAAATGAATAGGGATCCTCTTCTGTAAAATATTGTTGCAAAATAAAATTTTCTCTATTTTCATACATTTTTTACATTTCATACAAATTTGCCAATTTATTGGATATGTGTTCACTAACGTATCTTCAGTAATATTGCACTACATATTTATAATTTTTAATGGTGTTAATAAATATTGTAAACAAAATAAGCAATTAATTTTTTTATTTGGAAAAATTTCATTTAAGTTATCAATATTTATAAAGTAATTTAATTAAAGTACTATAATATGAATTAAGGTTGAATTTTAAAACTATAACTACAATATTGCCATTGTTGAAACGAATTGCTACTATATTACAATGTAACGTTTTAAAATGTACTGCCTGATTGATAGTTGTGTTCGTATATAGTATATCTCACATAGAGGCGATTTAAAAGAAAATCTAAATAATAACAGAAATAACCTCAAATTTATAATTCATTGGCATTTTGGTCGCACACTTCGTCGACCACTTTAATCAGTCGGGAAGAAGGAGAAATCTGCGCTGGGTTCGTAGCAAATCTTCAGGGTCACCATTGCGTTCCTTTACTTAGAAGTCTTAGGATTCCGAAAGTGATACTAGATATTTCAACATTAACTTGTACATGTTGCGCATACCATGAGAGAGGAAATGATGAACAAATGTCTGGAGTTTTAAAAATCTGCCTTTGAATACTGCATCAGAAGTCCTACTGGCTGTTGTAATTACATTTTCTGTCATTCGTCGATAAACTGCCGAACACTTTCCGGTGAATTATGTTATCGCCGCTAGAAGCGAAAGATTTCCAGGTTAAAAGGGCCCACATATGTTATTGAATTGGATCGAAAATAGAATTTTAATTGTGGAATTGACATTATTTATTGGTGCAACATACAGAAATGTGAATTTACTGTTGTGCTAGTTTTCTCTTTTTCACTTCAGTCCCGTCAATATTTCGAAAACATAATTCAATCATCTTTTTTTTTTTACCTAAATACAATGTACTTTTCGACCTGTCAATTCGGAAGAATAGTTGTTCCCATTGAAAAAACGATCCCATGCTGATAAATGGACAAAGGATTTACAAATATCATAAATACCAAATGAAGTAGCTATCTGATATTTATTTATCTAAAGGACTCCTCTGAAAATAATCAAATTTTCTTTGTTTCATTTAATCTTTTCAAATAAGAACGTAACTTTGGTTTTGGTTTGGTATTCCGGCAAGATCTTAACAGATCTTGCCCACGCTCCCTGTGCCAGCACATAATAACAAGACTTCTTTATCCAGTATCTTCCACTTCGGGTTTAAGGTAATTATTATTCATTCTTAAGCGAGTATTTTACAGTTCTAATGACCGTTTTTTCATAATCTACACACCAATGTTTTTATTTCGTCAGACATCTTCCCTCTATTCTTGTGCCCTTCATTGTCAAATCGATAACGTACTTACAAGATTTCCTTGGCCTTCCTCGTTTTCTTCTTTTGAAAGGATTCACTCGAGATAATTTTACGATATTCTGTCAGCATGCATTCTGCAGCATACCATTGGAGTTGTTTGGATTCTACATTTTTCGATCCCTTGTCTCTCAATCATTATTATCTGTCTAATCTCTTCGTTTAGTATTCTATCAAACAGTATACTGACAACATCGTCTCAAAATTCATTTTCATAACGCACATTTAACCGAGTTTATTGCATCATTTTTAATTCTAATTTTCGATTCATACGTAACACAGCTCTCCACCAGTATCTTATATATTGTCTCTTAGTTTTCTTTCGAAAATTTTTGGTTTTATAAAATATTATGAAGTCTACTAATAGTGGCCTTCCTAGCTTATTTTTAATAAAGTCAATATTAGATCCCCCTGCTCTAATAATCACTCGATATTTAAATTCCTTTCCTACTGGGAAATATACCTATTTCTGTTCTAAGATCATCGAGATTTCCTACAACCATGTGTCTTGACTTTACATTATTTATTTTGAGTCTCCATTTTATGTTTTATTAATTTCTGAGTTAAATGTTACGAATTTCAAAAAAATTATTTCTCTACCTATTTTTCAAGTGATACATAGCTCAAAAAGCGGAAATCGCTTATGTATGAGATTCAAAGGTTTTGCAGCCGTTCTCGAAGTCTTAAACACGATATCCACCAACATTTTTAGTTATTTGGATTATGCACTAATCAAACCTTTCCAACATTTGTTTTACCAGTCTTGCATAACTTATTGGGTGTCTCCCTAAAATAATGTAACAAGTATTTCAACGTCAAGTTAAAGAGGTAAAGTATTTCTGATGAGAATAATATTATATAAATAAAGATCTTCATCTTCATCTTCATTACTAGTTTACCACTAGTTCATTATGAGAGAGAAGAAATAGATATTTTCTGGGATGAGAGGGCGTGACCTGAGTCTTTTATTTTGGATCCGCCAGTTGGAGATGGTTTTAGTAAATAGTTGTAGCATACTCTTGAATGGGCCAGTTGAGAAAGATATTTAATAATGGACTTGTTTATTAATCGTATCATTTCACAACAATGCTTAGCCTTTCAGAATATTGCCAAATGGGCATGATAAACATATTTACTTCAACTAATAATCGAATATTTATTATATAAATACATAGTTTTAAAAACCAAGAATTATTTTTTTCAACTTCATCACTAACTTATTCCTTAAAATTTATCTGCGTGACGCATGTTAACTAACACTTTACATATTACATTCTCGTATACTTACGTATTTACAGAGTATACGTAGTATAGAGAATGTTATATAATAACTGCGCAAGAAAAAACTGCGCATTCTCTGCGAAAAAATCATTGGCGGCGCTCTGGTGACGAAAAACCGAATAAAAAAATTACTAAATTAAGAAGAAAAAAAAAGACCTCCTAACACGCGGTGTAGCCATAATTCCAGTTTTGTTGATCCGTGATGCCAAAAAACCAATTGGAAGCAAAACGTCCCGTCTGTCCGTCTGATACAACTCTAGCGCCTAAACCATGCATACGATTTTTTCCAAATTGAAGAAACCCCTGTCGTTTTCGCCTGAGCTGAAGCTATGCGATTTTGAAAAACATTCATTAATTTTTGGGGACTATTTGTAGCCTTCCGGACATTTTTAAATTTTCAAAAACGGCTCAAATTTTTCTGTAAATTTCTTGTAAGGACTGTTTACTCTATAGTGAAATACGCTTATAAAGGTAGAATATGTCAATTTTCACGGTTAACTCCGAATTTTAATAATCGCTAAAATTTGGATATTTTGCGGCGTCTTACTACAACTACAAAATTAGAGATAAGAGATTTTTGCTTCAAATGATATGTTGCTTATAATTAGATCTTTTAATAAGGTCATGCAATTTTTAAAGTTTTTAGTTGATTTCGCACAATATGGCGATGCAATATTTGCAATTTAAAAATTTACATAAACAAGATTTTCTCAAAAACACGGCTCCAAACTTTTCTTTAAATTTTTTTGGTTGGGGTAATGCAAATGCAGCATATCCGATGACATAAACAGATATTGCTCTATTCTATTATTTTTTAAAATTACACAAATGTAATTTTTTTGAAATACCTCTCAGGCTGTTAATATGAGCATTTGAATAGATTTGTATAGATTATTTGCTTGTGAGTAGAAGTGCTTCAAATGACTTTAGAGGAAGTTTTTCAAAAACTCAATAGATTCCTGTGAAAAGAGCTATTTTGAACCGAAAGTTGAAAATTGTAAAAAATGTATTTTGTGCGGCGATAGATGTCAGCTGGCAAGAGAGCAGCAAGAACCTTATGTGAGTTGGCAAGGAGGAGCAAAACCAGTCCACACAAGGAAATTATAAACATTTGCTACGAGAAAGTCTGTCCCATTCTGTAGCACCTCTAGTTCTTCATATTTTGGTAGTGTAGAAGTGTAAAGCATTTCTTAATTTTTTAAAAGCAAAGAAAAATTTCAGCTAGAAAACTTGACAAGAACAGTAGAGACCTGGAAATAAATAAAGTTAATTACAAGGACGTAATACTCGTATTAGGGATTGGGAAGAAACGAACGTACCAATGTAAAACCAAAAACGGCCTATGAACAGGAAAATATGGAGTAATTGAATGATCGGTAAACGACCAGTAATCGAAAGTACATCAAATTCTTTCCGCAGTTTTGTAACAGTATCTTCTTGCAAGAAAAGGAATGTTTTAGAACATTCTCGACTTGTCTCATTATTAGGAATTTATTTTCATTTGCTCGTCAAGTAAAAACCATGATATCGTACGGGATTTGAACACGCGTTCCTCTATTGTGAAGCCACGCACCTAAGCGATTGCACTTCCAACACAGACGTACGTGGGCATTCCGTTAACTTACTCAATTAAGAATCTTACGAATTTTGTCTTCAAACTCATTGCTTTTCCGCACTTCTGCATTTTAAAATATTAAATAAATTACCTCTAGAACAATAAGAAAGCAACGAAATCTACGGCACTATAAAATAGTTAATTCTACTTAATATTTCCAGTTCAGTACTATGTAATTTTTGCTATGGGCGCTTCGGCCCTAGCCTGACGATCAACCCTTATCGCCTCTGCCCAAGGGTAGAATTATTGAACGTGATAACGGTGGAGCAGCGGACAAGTTTCGACACGACCCGACATTCAGAATCCATTTGCTGCAAGTAATTACTAGAATCTAAGAAACATTTATTGACGAAAAATCACCTATCATTCCGCAGTTATTATCTTTTTGTTCATCTACTCACATTTATGTAAAAATAAACTCTTATTTTCTCGTGTTATTGGTAATGTTTTCTTAATATATAACAAAATGTTTTTACTATTACCACTTGATTCGTTTTGAAAACTCTCAAACGACAACCGTAAATGCATACCTTAAATTATTGAAAAGGAAAGTATTAATTAAAATCACACATAGTCAAAAATAAAAAGTTGCATGAACAGGCCAGGACGTGAACTCGGAGTCTTCAGTTCTTCAAACAAGCACCTGAACTACATGACGTCACGCTCCCCGCAGTCACTTATACAATGCTTTACATATTGGGATGTGTTGACGAGTGATACTTGTTGAGTTTGCTAGCTAGAGGAACCAGGAATGTTGCTTGCAACGAAAGAAACAGTAAAAAGTACGATTTCTTGCGAATTGTGGTTTTGAAACGTTTTAATAGTAAAGAAAAGAAAAACGGTTTTTCATTGCAGTTTTGCATTTCAAACCATTCTTTAAAATTGTAAATATTGCTTGCACTTTTGCACGAAAAATGCCATCATTTCAAAAAGCCTACATGATTGTTATGCAGAACGAATTATGGACAACAAATTTCATTTGAAAGACAAATCTGTTTTCAATTTTTTAGTTGTAGGAAGACGCCCCAAAATGTTCAAACTTTTAAAATTTTCGAAAATTCAGATTTAACCATGAAAATTGGAACTATGTCATCCTTCTAAGTGTATTTTACTCTATTCTTACCAGAAAATTAGGAGCCGTTTTTGAGAAAATTTTGAAAATGTCAAGGCTTCATGTAAGTACCCCAAATTTCAAAGATTTTCAAAATTTCAAAGCTTCAACTACAGCCAGAAAAACAGGGGTTTCTTCAATTTGGGAAAGGATCGTACGTGTGGTTTGAAGCGCTAGTAGTGATCACAGACAGCGGATGGACGGACGGTTTGGACCAAAATGCTTTCTCGACTCCAAAACGTGTATTACCGTTTAATCGCGAAATCGATTTTCCGCTGCATTACATAACTTTCTGTATACTACGTATACGCACGAATATCCACTACGTATATACGTCACATACGAATATACTACTTATCACTACGCATATTCGTGCGTATGCGAGAAAGTAAAAACGGAAATTACAAAGTTTTGTTTTGTGCTGAGATAACGAATTATCATGGATTCAAAATCCATCTAAACGTATTACAGCAGTTCCAAAAGGTGAGATACAAAAAACAGTACTGAGAATTTTCTGCATTACTGATTGTCATTTCAGGTGAGATTATTATTTACATAATGATTCCATGTGCAAAATATGAATGTATTTATCTAATCAAGAAAAAAACGAGTAATTTGTCACAATCTGGGCACGACGTTGTGTAAAAGTCACAACTTTGATATCAATTACTTAAAGGTCCAAACCTTCCCTCATATTGACTTACGTAAATGATGACAGCGGTGACAAATATCAAATGCGTGGGGAATACACGAGCCCAGAGCAACTGTAAAACGCATTTTTCGCAAGCTCCAGTGGTCAGAGCAACTGGTCGTAAATCGAACGATGCAGGTTTGATTCTGTCAGGGAATTTACATCTTTAGTACTCAATTAATACGGTTATCAGGTCACAATATGGATATCACTAACGAACAGGATAAACATTTCCCTCATATTTCATTTCCCATAAAAAAGTGACAGAGTTGTGAGCAAACTTTTTTGGAAGTAGATACAAAATGTATGTCAAAACGTTCACTATCTTAATTCCAAGCGAGGTTAGGTTAAATTCTTACTAACTAAATATAAGTAGAAATACACATTTGTATAATAAATATTTATGATAAACAAGGATCAAACTAATTACACATTATATAGTATAAAAGTTCAGCAAAGATCTTATAAGCAATAAATAAATACGTATTTTTCCGCTAAACATTCTTTTAATTCTCAGAGAAGCTTAGGTAAAACAGAGACACGGAACAGAAGAAAAAAAGGCATCGCGCAGAACTCGATCCTCAATACCTCGATTTAAAACCAGTGTCAAACGATTTCAGCTACAGAGAGAGTTATTGGTCTTTCAGTAATCTACCAAGAAGCCTTAATGTATCTACGAATACGAAATATTTTGTCCTGTAATTTCTCCATTTTCTCTGAAGGAGTAACATTTAAGACGTAATAATAGAAATCATATTCTCTAAACATATTCGTTCTCAAGCAGTACAATTTCTGGAAAATGCAATATTAGGGCAACTGATGTTTTAACAATACATGATAATGTATTTATTTATCTAACTCCGTTATCATATTTATGAATTTTATAATAAATTTAATATTTAGATTTAAAAAGAACGACTTTATCGAACATTTGAGATCGAAATTCATGCCTCCTTGTTTTCCTATGTGAGACTAAACCTGACAGGTGATTTGTGCATTGGATCCACCTACAAGCATGGCTTGAATAATCATTGGATATAACTAAATAATTAAAATTCCTTATTTTCTTTGTGAAATTGGGACTGATTGAATGCTCATACTTAGTCTCAGTCTACCCCGCACTAAGATAAATATCAAACATTCTTTATTTAAAAATGGAGATGATAATAAAAATAATGATTTCTTCACATGACCACGTCCAAGTCGTACTTTATTATGTTTTGGAGTTCATACATTTTGAAATGTGGCTCCACCTACTGAGTTTGATGGTTTGAAGATAACTAAGAGAAATAAATTATCAATTGTTACAAATAATTAAGGGATGCGTTCTTGTTAGCATTTATGCAAAGGCACAAACTGCTTACAAAATGGTAATTTTAATGAGTTCGTAATAGTTTTCTAGGAACTTTTGTTAAATGTGTAAAAAAAGACATATTTCTTTCTCAATTAATAAAGAACGAAGAAATTACCTTTATTACAAAATTTATAATTAACCCACCACAGACTTGTCTAAAGGATTCTGATTATCTCTAGAACTGTTAAATATGTAAATTACTAGTGATTATACAACTTGGGCACAGACTTTTTCATATTATTTCTAACGATTACATAAAAATAGTAATGTGTTGCAATTGAGACACTATTAATATTTTTAGCTATCTCTTTAATTTCGTTTCGTCACATTGCTTGGAATACAAGATACCAGCACAATCTTAATATAATCACATTATACGTTTACAAAATAGAAGTTTGTTCTCCTTGCAAATTTTAGAATGTCTCTTGTGATGATAGTGATTAATGTGTTCTAGGCATCAGGTAAAATACATATTCGGCGGGATTTGATCTGGCGTCCATTCCTCTATCTACTACGCGTTTAATCACGGAGCTATCACACAGGTACCTTACAGCACCGATGAGGGGTGTTGTAGAGGGTAATGATTCTATCTTGAAATTTATTGTTCTTATAGTGCTACAAAATTTACTTCAGAGTTACAGCAAACTCTCACATTCTTGATAAGAATGTGGAATCATCAACCGCGATACTATTCTATAGTTGATTCTAGTTAGAAATATTTCACGATTCGAATGTCTTTGTGTAGGGCTCATGAAGTAGCTTCTATCCGCGAACTGCCTCTTGCCCCCTCCATATCTTCAAATTGATCTCCACATTACGCGGTAAGACTGAACTGTAACTCGTCCGTGAGCACAGTCTGAAATACAGAACCGCGTAGTATTAAGGAAGTAACTATGTGAAGATTTTAAAACCAATTAACACAACTAAGAGAATTTCAGACAAATTGCATTCGTTATTCATGAAAACTTGTAACCCTAAACTTGAATGATATAATTGCTAACAATATTTTAAATTATCTGCAAATAGTTGATTGATTGCTTCTTAAAGAAATTATAATGCTTATAATATATAAAACAACAGAAAGTGGATTGTACTACAACGGCTTTATACTTTCTTCTCTAATGTGCTCCAGTATATTTATACTATTACATGAATTGGGAAAAAGAGTTTTTCAACCAGTAAGATCTCTATTTTCAATTTTGTAGGTTTGAAATATTAACTGTTTGCATTTCAAAAAATATATAGAGTTCTCGAAAATAGGACGACCAGCGCCTCTGGTCAGATAGTACAGAACGGAGGCTTCTGGTCGTCGTATAAATGGACAGCGACAAGAGCTGGCCTTTTTACGGCCCCTAAATTATTTCAAAAATTAATGGCCAATTGCAAATATTGGACATATTACTACTGGGAAATGCACAATAACAGAAGAAAAAAAATGCCGCTAGTTCGAGCTCACAACGTTGGCAAGTTGTGTACCTATGACGTTAACGTTCAGCTAAAGCGGTTTCTGTTTCCAATTGCCACATAGAAAAGTAGTTCAAATATAATAAAACCTATGCTAAATAGAACATAATCGTTTCAAATATATTTTTCGTTTCAGAGGTCAATCCTTTAAGTTTTAAATATATTGTGATATATAATATAATATAAAAATGTATAATATAGAGATATTAAATATATTAAATATAATATAATTATATTTTAATAGAATGCGAACTTTTCTCTACAGAAAAGAAAATTACAATATTTTTACTTTTTCCTCTCATACGTACTTCAGTACCACATTGTCATAATAAAACTGGAAAGGGACTTTGAGTGTTCGAGGAAGAGCCTAATGTCTGAAGTAGGACAGTTTTAGAATACTAGTGATGCTGCTAAACCAGCGCGTACTTTCTCACCCGTATTTCACGGAAACTTGTACTGAAAATACTAAAGTTTCGAAAAATTACACATGATCTTTTTTAAAATCTTATCTTTAAGAAGAAGTTTCCATGAAGGAAAATCTCAAATTTCAATATTTTACTTGTAGGAATACTTACGAAAAATCAGTTTTCAACGAACATGAAACCTGCAATATTCTCTTAAATGCACTTCCCACTATCCAACCATAAAATGTAATAAAAAATTATGGAGCCATTTGTTTGAACACTTGAAATATGTCCCAGGGGCTTCATGTAAAGTACCCTCCCCAATTGAATATCGGTTTCAGAATTCAAGGCGCTACGACATCAGCCAGATCGATTAGGAGTATCAATTTTGGTGAAAATCCGGCTGAACAGTTTTAGCCGCTAGCGTTGTTCACGGACGGACGGACAGACATTTTACGTCAGTCGATTTTTTCGTATCAACCACCCACAAAACATGCATTATGGCTACCACGATTTGGAGAATTTTTTTTTCTAAATTTAGCAAGTGGATTTATCCATTTTTTTCGTCACAAGGGCCGTGTAATATGCGTTTTTTTGCAGACAATTCGCCGTTTTTTTTGCGTAGCATTACGTAACTTTTCTCTACTCCTTAAGAAAAGTGCAGTGATCAATATATGGGAAATTTAGATTATGCGTTCTGGAAAAATTTTATGCTTTTTCCTGCAAAGTAATTTTCAAAATTTGGAAAACATTCTTAATTTTTATAACTTCATTTGGCAGAATTAGTTATACCGAGAAAGAAGAGTAAAAAGAGTTCATGAGAAGTGAAAGAGATTAGTAATTGTAACGTTGAAAAATCCAGATATTAATCAAGGTGACGTTTACTACAGTATTTATAATAACGGTATAGTGTATTCGAATGAAGATTATGGAAAGTAAAAAAAGAAAGAGTTAAACGATTTTCAGAAGTTTCAATAATGCAATATGAGCATAATGTAACATACCCTCCAGAAATATTGGATTCTCATTGGATTCAGAATCCCAATGAACACTAGTATAATATCAATTTTGAAAAAGAAAGTACGTTGATTTAGAAGTCCAGTAATGTTTAATTTTTGCGGTACCATGCGTACTGCAGGTCCTTTTCCTACAACGAGTCTAAAAATAAATACATGTTCACAGAGTCTTTTTGGAAATATTTTTTTGGAGTTCGTGATTTCAAAAGCCGAATTTTCCTTCAAAACCCCTAAATACCATTTTTACTTGATATAATTGTTTCTGTAGTGTGCTGCGCATTCGAGAATGTAAAATAAAGTAAAATATTTAATGAAGTCTTAACTCAATATTAGGCCAAAATTATTTTCCGTCATTTCCTCCACTAAACAAAAACTATGGAAATATTGTAATGAAAGGAGCATTATTATTAAATTAAAGTGAGTACTCAGTTTTATAAATATGTTTTTATTACACACCAGCGAAATAGAGAAAGTATGAATAAAATATGTATTGGCTACAATGAATATCATTGCAATATTGTAGAAATCTCTGAGAGAGATGAATATTGATTATAAATAATAATCGAATTAGCTGACCATATATGAAAATTTCATTTTTGATTAAATAGAATTTCCGTTTTATAATACTATTTTTGCCACAGGAAAATAAAGTCCTTAGGTTTATTAGGCAACGATTATTGAAAGATCCGAATTCAAGTATGTGAAATTTTCTTTGACAATTGGAGAGTTGTTGTTTGTATATATTTTTAATGTCTCTTTTTTTAACTACTAGGTCATATAACGACCACTGCGATTTTTGTTTGGGGTTTTCTGGCCAGGGGGAGAATACGTAAGGACATCACGAACACATCTATGTCGAGGGCGGAACCGCGGCCCTTCGAAACCAGGAAGCTACGGCCTTGTCGTCCATTTCCTCTTTCTCTCCTAGTAAACCTTTGACATCCTGTCCAACATCAAATACATCAGAAGATATCGCTTAATTCTCCATCATTTTGAATTACGTTTTTCCTGTGTCCCTGGCCACGTGAGATAGTGGAAATGAAACCTCTATTCATTAGTAAAGTTGGCCTCAGGAAGCCAGAAAGACATCTTAATGGTAATATCTACTCTTACTACCAAGATTTTATCAACGTTGCATTTTGAGAGTGCAAACAGGTGGCAGAACTCTTTTAAAACTCACAGGATCATAAGACCCTTGTCGTGGTCATCCGTAATACAAGCCAGAGGCAAAATTATTATTCACCTTCCGGATCGGGCACTGCCACTTCTCGCACGGACATCTCGTACGGTTACCCACCCCTATCCCACAGAAATGAAGAACAGACCCTTACTGTGGCATGCTCCTGTACTGATAATGAAAGAGCCGAAGAAGGCATAGCTTGTTGACTATAGAGAGATGCTGGCGCATATCACCAAGCTCTTTAAACTTTCTTAGCTATGGTTATAAATCAATATGCGTGAAGGATGATTTTTTAACATGCCTTTTATAAGCTAATTTTTGCGTTTTTGATGTAACACTGTCTTTGTCATTTATTTCATTTTAAAATTAGTCATTTTTACTGTTTTACTCTTTTTAATCTTGTAATTAATAAAAAATATTTTTAGCAGCTTTTATACAAATTTTCAGAAAATTTGCGAATAATATTGCACTATGTAGTTGAAAAGATATGAGCACAGCCTGATTCTTTTATATTATTAAAAAGTATGAAGTTTCATTTCGTGAAAATAATAAAGACTGTAGTTTAGTTTTCAGATTTGAGAACTTGTGATCTCATTGAATCTCTTGTGTTTCCGTGTTGATCTAAAACCAAATGTATTTTCATATTTCAAATAACCACATTAGTATTGGGATCTTATGACATGCAATTATTTGTCATGCACGTATATCTTACAATAGCTAAAATTATTTCTAATTAATCATTAGAAAACAAGGACGGTGTGTTTCCTGTGAATAAAAACAGTTTCTTGCTTTATTAATGATAACCCTGTCAGGGATTTCGGATGTTGAATTGCGGAGGGCGAATCGAACTAAACACTCCAGAAACTGTTTCTGGGGTCATACAAAGAAACCCTAACACTTAAATTTGGAAAGATAATACGATTCGGAAACACTCAGTGTTCCGCTTAAATATTTTAATTGGAAAATTATTGTCCCGGAATTGAAATTTTTAACTAAATACTCAATCTCTTTAAAGTTTATTCAAACAGTTTGTTTCTTTCTTAACAGCTCGTTTAGAATCTTACATTGATTCTTAACATTTAAGACAGTTTCAAATTATTCTTACTGCGTGGTTATTCAAAAATATTTAGAAAAGGTTAACTTCAGTGTAAGATTTCTAAATTAAAAGAATTAAATATTTGCTGTTTTATATTATTAGTATTTATTAAAGATATCAATTATTACAATTTTGCTATTAATATATGCAATGTGATATGTTGAAAATAATTAATTATGTTAGCGCCTATTCAGGCCATATCAGATTTGTACTGTTGCGCATATATTACCTTAAATAAATAAATAAATAAAATAAAATATCACTGGGAAGGGATAGATATAATCTTCTCAGCAGTGTAACAGAGAAAAATAGTAACTTTTTGAAAATATATGAAGGAATAAGACAATTTTATTTTCAGGAAATTTTTCTAATGAGAGTTTCCTAGTTCCTGTTCACCGATTATCACTATAAAATTGCATTAATTTTACAAATAGTCTAAACAATATTAACAATAGCAATTTTGCAGTAATCTATTTGGGACACACACGGCAGTGATTTTAATTGATTAACAGGAAATCACTGTTTGCATGCACCTGCTCATATAGAAAAAATGGGTGATTACATTTTTGTAATGCGTAATAAAATGTGTGTATTATGCATTTCCTTAATAAAGGCGTAATAATGTCAAAATACAAGTTTTAAATACGTGAACATGAATTTCATTTGCTTGATAGAAATGTCTATATTATGTAAATGTATTATATTATTGTTTTCCCGAAAATGATTATGTAATAATGAGTGTTCCTTGCTTTAGAACCATTACTTGCATTTTAAAATAGTTTATAAGAAACAAAACTTTCAATACTATTAATTTAATCTACCACAAATTTCTCACAATATTGATACCATAAATTAGAGTTAATTTTCATGGTAAAAGAACTCCGATAAAAAAATGTCACGGGCCCATCCGTGACCCGCTGCCCCTTGGTTCGTCAGCGTCCACGAAGTTCAGGGCGTAACGTCAGTACAATTGGCGGAGTGATCCTCGCGCCCGCGCACCAATCCGTTTCGTTTCTGTGCCTCTCCTGTTACCTCCTCTTACTTCCTCTCACCCCTCCTCTCTGTTGCACCCCTGCTCACGTTAGCGAGGCAGCGTCACTGACCTCAGAAATTGCTCCGCCCCTTTGAGATAACTAGAAATCTTCGAGGGAGGAAGGGGACGTGTCTGAAACTTTTGGAGCAAGCCAATGATAAGAGCGGATACGCCTCGACGCCAGGATTGGTCAAGTGTCCAGCGATAGTTGTCAAGCTGTGGAAAAGCCAGATTTGGCCACACAGGGCATCGCCCATATTCTGCGTAATTAGGTATACTTCAATTTTGTCATCACCTCTTCTCCTTTAGGAATTTAGGGGAAATAGCCCTCACTGCAGTGTTGCCGGTTATTAATCGCAAATCGGGCGTACCAAACAATCTGGTACATTCTGTTATGTTGTGCCATTCACTTATTATCTATGTATCTTTCCTTATAGAAACCTACATAAAATATTAAGTTTAGTTTGACTTAGTTCAGTTACTATGGAAGGGGCTCCTTAAATCTCATTTAAATATAAGTGCAGCCCATCCAACCGTTTCCAATACTCAGTCAACGACCCCTCCATTTATTGAGTTTATTGGACATTTCCATAAGGTCTTAATTATAAATTTACTGTGTTTTTATATTAAGAAAGTGTTAAGAATTTGTGTATATTTCATTTTATTTTTCACTTGAAGTGTACTATTTAATATTTATTTATTTATTTATTTATTTATTTTTACATTAAAGCAATTTAAACTGCGTATGACGTGCTGAGAGAAAAAGTGGTGTGTGCACATTTTCAAAATTCTAGCGATCTACACTAAGTCATATACTACTTAAATTTTGAAAAAAAAATTCCCATGTAATAAAATCTATTTTCAAGGATAAATAAGCAATAAATTTTGGCTTTTATCATGTTGTGCTTCGGAATAATGCTTCCTGCCGCGACAACATGGAAACGATAATTTGAATAATTGTATTTCCCACTGAATTCTAGAAGACGTGCACAGAAAATGAAGTTACATATATGTCAGAAGCAAAATAAGGAGCCATCTCAGCATTTTTGCTCAAGGATCAAAATCCTGGACGCCTGATCAAGATGGGGGTCATTGACGAAGCTGTAGTACAATAGTTATTACAGGTTGTTTATACTCATTTATACAGTCAAATGGTAAATAATGCACTGCATGTCATTGTTAAAATTAATGTTACTTTCTTGTGATCTCAGTATAGTCTCTAATTGTATAGAAACAGTTATGCAGCAGAAACGATTTCACTTGGGATTTAAACTTCTATTAGATTTAATCGTTTAATGTCATCGGCAAAGTGTTGTAAAATAATGTACATGTATTGTATGTGAATTTTTTATAATGAGCTGTTGATACTGTCACCTGATGAATATGATTTCCACGTCGAGTGTTATAGTAATAGACTTCCGGCATTTTCTGAAAATATATTCCCGCCGATTGTAGTGTGAATCCCATTGTACATCCTACGTGTTTGTCCATGCTATAATGCCTTTTAATGGTACAGGTTGAACGAGTTGCGTTCCAGATTTGGCGTTACTTTCTAAATGCTGTGACCCACATTGGCCGGGGAGTATGTTCACACAACTAATAATGCATTATTCAATGTCTAATACACGCCTGGCAGCAGTGGCGACTACCGAATTATTTTATCATATGTTACAAATACGTAAGTCAATCAAAGCGATCCTGGTGTGTGTTTTGAACCAGTGCCGCCAAGAGATGTTGGTATCAGCTACATGACACAGTTCTAAGAGTACTTCTGAGGAGGCATGGCGCCTTGTAAGCCGCTGGTTTCTGTAAAGTGTTTGCGGCTACGGTGTATTTGTGCTTCTGAGTTCACTTTCCATGCCGGCACATCTAACGTGTGAGTGATGCCTTGTTGGTAATGTGTTACGCGGCTGGGATTCCGTGAACCAGCGGTTTCACCACATGCTCTCCGTTACGATGCCGTGCACGGGCGCACGACCTTTGTAACTGAATCATCGTCTATTGATGGCATTGGGTTATTCCAGCATGAACTCGTGTATTGTAAAATTATTTAAATTTTGTGATTGTGCATTGTGCGGCTGACATGCTGTGAATACCAATTTTCTCCCAAATGCTCTATCCTATCCAGCGCAGGCACAGTGTACTGCATATCTTTTACACTATACTGCGTTTCATTTAATACCTTTAATGGTTCTAAGGTTGTGTAATTTTATTTAATGTATTTGTGTTAAAATTTAAACTAAAAGATTTGAACAACAAGTTTTTGAACAGTTTCAAAAATCCATCCTTCCAATTCATAGAGCAAAAATGAAAACGGAGTATCTTAGGAGTGTATAGGGTTGTCTTTTATCATATCCACTGTTTTCCGACACCCTTACAGGTATTTTAATTGAGTAAATTTGTCATGGAAATTAAAAATGTTACCTTTGTTTTAAAATCCATACATTTTAAACCCAATATGATGTACACAGTCTTTGTGACAAATTAGTATTACAAATTACGAAAATATAAAATAATATAAAAGTTATCATACAAAATATTCCATGCATTAGTTATAAAATTTGTTTGATCTATTTTAAAAAAATATATTTTTTTTCCCCTTTCCCAATAAAATGTTAGTCAACGTTATAAATATACATGAACACAAACAAATAAACACAGAACATGATAAATGTAAGCTGAGACTTTGTTGTAAATTTTCCCTAAACAATCCCAGATCTGTCACTCTTTACGGTAAATAACAATTGATGTTAAATTGTTTAACGTTTATCGTGATAGAAGAGATCGTAACCTAGAATAGATAGTTAAATAACTATAAAAACTAAATAAACAAATAACGGAAATTTAATATTACATACTTTACTAGATTAAAAATTTAATTGGCAATGCAAGGACTTGAAGAAGTTCATAAACAAAAAAGTAATATTACAAAATGAAAGAATTATTCCCACGATTTATTTTCTTCTTTACAGTTCATATAATGATTCAGTATTCCTTTCAATCGAATCTAAGTATAGACTGCATTCAATTGTTTGGGGGTAATAAATCATTTGGAGCATTCCTTGAAATTTCTAAATAAAGTGAAAATGATGAGCTTTCGATTTCATTGAAACCAGAAGAAAAAGGATTGTTCTTGGATCAGATATCTCCTTTTTCAATTGAGACAGTAGTAGCTGAAGTCAGAATTCCCTTCTAAAATTATATTTAAAAGGTCTAAATTTTATATTTTAGCTAGTGGTCCTAGGAGCATCCTCAATAGAATCAAAATGATATAATATATTATAATTCAATTCTGCTAACCCCAGAAGTTACTTCAAAAATCGAACTACACAACACAAAGTGTAAAAAATTATATCAACTCAGGAGCTACAACACAACATACTTTGCATTATTTCTAAATTTGCAATTTTCGAAAATTCAGAGAACAAAAACGAGACCCGCGCATTCTTTACCCAAGTATTCTTCACACAATTTGGGCAAAGTGTGTAAAAATGGTGCCTTTTTGAAAAATAAAAGAAATGATTTGAGGCTTTAAATAAAGAAAGCCTCATCAATCAAAATATCCGTTGAAACTCCCAAAACTTTGAGTTCATTCAGATTGTTCGGAAAATCAACTTTGAAGAAAATGGACTGAACATTCAGGCGTTAAGTTTACTAAGGCCGGGCACAGAAGTTTGCCGTCAACAGATTTTTCGGTATCAAGGGCCCATAAAACATGGGTTCTGACTATATGACGTGTAGTCAGAAGGACTTTCCCAAATTTTGCGACGAAAGTAGCGACTGGACGTTGTCCTATTTTAGCGACTGACAATTATAGATTTTCTTCGAAAGTTCACCGTTTTCCGGCGCACAATTATAACTTTTTTCCTCTTATGAAGTATCTTCAAGGGCGAGAAAATAAAAATATCCCTTTACAGGGTTTGACAGCCATGTTTTTAGTTTGCAAATAATGCAGTTTATTCTGGGGTCCGTTTTGAAACTCCCGCTAAATGTTCACAAAATGTGAAAACACATTTGATGGCGAAAACTAAAAAATTTTCCCGATTTGGTGTTGTTGATCTGTGTTAAAAATCGTAGTGATAAGCGAATCATTTTGAACATTTTTAAAGAAACCATTGAAGCGTATTTATCACCTTCGAATAAAACAGCAATAATTACCTGAGATAAGAGAATATTAATTATTCTCAGACCTAGATTCGAGAAATGCTGAACCTATATTGAAGATTCTGCAAAACCTACGTTAAATATGAATCATTCTTCAGTTATCGTACTACAATAGTATATTATACAACTAATTTATAATGTGAAGCTTTATACTTTGAGTAAGGCTTTGAAAAAGAGCGACGGAAGAGCAAGTTTCAAATTTATCAAATGCAATAAAGCAAAATGTAAAGGTGTTGCGTACGTAATATTTTATAACAGCATTATAAACTTATAAGAAAACCAAAGTTAGGTTTTAAACAATCGCGTGTTTGACATCTGTTCGAAAAATAGTGATCAGTTGTTCGTTTTACCGCTACAGCCCCCCGATTCTCTCGCTGCGATTGGTAGAATGTGTGATGACGTAATTATTCGTACTTTGAACGGGAAATATGTAATAATATGCGCCATGAGATGTAATTTGAACGATTTCTTGTAACGTAATAGGTCGTTGGGATACAAAAATATAATCAACAATCACAGGATTTGCAATTATTCTGAAATCACTGCCTTTCAATTATTTTCGTGATGGGTTGCAGAATTTGTCAAATTATTTGAAATTCTTTAGTTTGCTGTTTTTTATCTCATCAGTAAACACTAGTTCTGTGTGCTGAATTATTTGTGTGTTTTTATTTATTTTATTATTAAATTTATTACTATCATCTGAAGATATTGTATTCCATCGTCGCTGGTTTTCAGACTTCCTGAGGCAATTTTCAATCCTACAAAGGATCCATTGAGAGTTATTTTTAAACCCTTTTATTGATTTTAACCTCCTCCGAAAAATTGACGCTATGAAATGAAAAGGAAATACAAGAAAAGAAAACATCAAATAATCATTAAATAATGTGGCATTATCAACGCAGTGTTAACCCGAGATAAGTTATGTTACTGAGAATTTGATCCCAAAGATTTGGCAAATTTCACAGTCATCTGAATGGGGTCAACCATTTTGTACAACTGTTTTGATTTTATTCACGGACAATGAATGAAAAGGTTCACCAATTCACGTTTTAACTACCCCCTGAAGGCAATAAATATTCTCAAAATTTTTTTTGGTTAAGTAAGAATGAAACCAGTAACTCATTTCTCGGTCATTTATTGTTTGTGAATTGCGTATGACAGCTGCACTTATCCCTAAAACGGGGTCGACGGCGGCCCATTTGCCCTCAGAGTCATCCTCTGGCAGCGGTTGCGAGGGCAGCAGGGGGGTGAATGCATGCGTGGGGGTGAGGAGAGAAGCAGGCTGGGAGAAGCGTTGGGTGAAAAGTGTGGGGCAAAGCGGCGGGGGAACGAAGGGCGGCTGGACGTCGATCAGGGCCCCTGGCGCCGCAATTGTCGGAAGTGGCATGTGACCTATTAGTGCAATTTCTGACGGTGTCTCCAGCGCGGGGCTGGCACCCTTCAAGTGCGAGCCTGGGAGGGGAGACGGGCGGAGGAGGAGACGAGCAGATGGCCTGAAGGTTGGTGGTGAAGTGGGAAGGGTTGGATGGTGAAGATAGGGCTGCGGGGTAGGAGGGTGAAAAGTGAAGGAGGGTTTGGTTGGAGAGGTATGATGAGAGAAAGGGGTTTGGGCAGGGGAGGGGTGAAGGGATGACAGAAGGTGGAACGGGAGGATGGTGGAGGGCGAGGGGGTGGGATGGAGGCGGAGTCCCCCTGCCTCGTGCCTCTTGTCACGCGGTCGAGCCTTATTTCGGCACGCAGTTGCCCCTCCCATCTGTCATCGCTGCCAACTCGCTATACCTCGCTGCGCCTCGCTCTGTCCAACTCGTCTCTTTCCCCGACCCGCCCAGTCGTCCTTTACCACGCTGTTATCCCCAGGTGCCCATTCATTTGCTGCATTTGTCTCGCATCATTTGCTTTCACTTCGTACCCGATTCCTGCTTCTTCGTTTCTTTCTGATATAATTTTTTCAGTTCTTCTTCTAGTGTCTCACTTCTCTCGTTTCATTTCGTCTTTATTTGCCCTTTCACATGTACTAACATTAGATTTTCTAGTTTTACAGTCGTTTGACCTTTTCTCAATTTGCAATATCTCTCCCCATTATCTTTGTTTCTTTCTTTGATAGTTTGTCGGTTTTATTCCCCCCTTTCCCTTTATTCTCTACTAGAACCTCTTCTTTTATCCGTTCTTTCTTAGATAATGTTCCATTCATTTCATTTTAACAATTTGATCGGAAAAACTATTCTTTAAATTTAAAACAATGTTTTAGGTGCAAATATTAATCTTTTCCCCTGACTTCTTTTCACTTTTTAACAGGACAAGGTATTTTTTTTATTTTGTAGTACATGTTTTCTTTCCCTTCTTCTCTCACAGTAAAAAAATTGTATAATTTTTTTATTCAAACATTTTTGCATGAGATTTTAATTGGACATATAAACAGTTCCCCTTTAATAATCTAGACTTGAATCAAAAGGTTTTCTTCGTATCAAAATTAAATTTTCCCAGCTTTTTGGTTTTCAAAAATCATTTTCTCTTTTGCTTTTTCGTTTAAACAATTTTTTTCCCCTTCTTTCGTTCTCCACTTACTGTGTACGAAAAAAAATAGTGCATAATTTCCCCCAAATTCCAAAAATATCATTCCTAGTTTTCCCCAAAAATAAATTAAAAAACGATGGTGAAAAATCATGCCAAAAAAACAGATTTTTTATTTTTCCCAAAAATAAGTAAACAATTCTTTTGACATTTAAATTTTCTCAAAACTAGTTCTTTTTTTTCTTCAAATTGTGGGGGGAATAAGCGAAATTTTTTCTGTGAAAATTGCATTAGTATTAAGTTTTCTTAAAACATTTAAAATTTTAAAAAAAATAAAAAAATTATTACCCCCCTTGGAAAAAACAATATTGATAGTTTTTTCTTAAAAAAAATAATTTTAAAAAATAGAATTTTAAATATGACTTTAAATTTTTCTTAAATTTTTGTGGTTTTTACGTAAAGTTTGAAAATTGTAAAAATTTAAAAACATTCAAAAACTTTTTTTCAAAAACTTTACATTTTGCAAGTCTTTATACAGAATGAGCACACTGCCCAACTCGTATAATATAAAGCCCATTATCATTTCAATTTTTTTGGTTTTCATTGCAGTTGAATATTTGATACACACACACACACACACACACACACAAAAATATATATATATATATATATATATATATATATATTAAAAATACAAAATATATTTTTGCTTTCAAACATATCTTTTCCTCCCAAAAAAATAAGCCTTTTTTCTAAAAAGTTGGTTTAGAAAACATAAGACTTTTTCAATAATTTATTGGGGCCGGTTCACAAATAATAAAATTTTAAAAGTATAAAATTTTGCAATCGTTATTTTATTTTACAAAATGTTGTCATTTTAAAACATTGGCGTCACGTTCCTTTACGTTTTTCATTCCTCCTCATATTATTTTGATTAGTTACTTTTATGATTCCTGGTTGGTTTACCCCCATTTCCTCTTATTCTTTCCCAAACCCTTTTTTCCGTTTTCCCCATTCCCCTCTTTAAACCCCCCTCGTTCCTTTCTTCCCCCCCATACCCTCCTGTTTTTGGATTGCTCCCCTTTTACCTTCTCCTTGCTTTTGCATTGTACTAACCCAACTCTTTCTATTTTTTAAAAACTTCGTCCCCCCAACTCTCTTCTTTGTATCTTTTTCCTCATTTTTCCCCACTTACTTCAACTGTTCCAACCCCTCCACTTTACCCATAAAACCTTTTTCTCCTCTCACCATGACCTCCCTCAACCCTTTCTCCCTTCTATCTCAGTCTCTGGATGGGTGACTCGGGGCCCCTACTGATGTCAGTAAAGTGTTTTAGGTCTAGTGCCCAGGTCCATGTGGTGGATTTTTCCTAGGTGACAGCTGGGAAAACCCCAGCTTTCCCCGGGAGGGGGCCCCTGGTGGCCGGCTGCTCATAAAATTTTTTCCTTTTTTTTTTGAACTCCCGGGTCCGAAACCCAACGGGCCACAGATTTGGGGATCTCTTTTCTTTCCCGTCTATACTCCCCCTTCCGCAATTCATTACTCACAAAACCCCGTCAGGGCTAAAAGCTTGGCGAGTGGGGCGGTGCCCGCTGGTGAGAGAAAACGAATTGAAAAAGATGGTAACGTCCGTCGGCGCCGGATCGCGCCACCCAAAAAAAGCATTTTTGCGTCCCAAAAAAACGATTTACTTATGGTCTAACGGCCACTGCAGTTAATGCGCCCAGCAACACGCAAATAAATAGTCATTAATAATCCGCCTCGTCCCTCTTTACGTCCTCTACAGTTCTGACCCCCCACCCTTTGGGCCATGCTCCCTAAAAAAAACTCCCCTTTTCCCCTTTATCTCCTGCTTCTTTGCGACAGTCCCTCCCCCCCTTCCTGCTGCGCTCTTTGGAAAGAGAAAATCCCCCTCCTCTTTCTCCTCATCCCTCAGTGTAGACTGCGCTCACCTTCGGAGATGGGAGTTCTAGGGGGGGGTCTTAACATATTCGACGGAGGAACTGAGCACGCGGAGAGTTAAAACCCGAAAAACGTTAAACCCTCCTCCCAAATTTTTCGGACCTACCAGGCTTGAAAACAGTCATTTTGGGAAACTAAACTTCTCCGTCAAATGTGTTGGGGGCAATAATTTTGGATATCCCCCTCCTCAGAGATCGATCCCCCCCACAATATGAATATCATTTGATAAGTATTTGCTCATAAAGTTCATGGAACTATGGCACGATAACAAACAGCTATCCCCAGAATTTTTAGCTTTCTGCTGCGTAGTTGTGCAGTCCCATTCAAACAGCCTCTGCTGCCAAACAATGACAGTTTATATAAAAGATTTTATCATTTGGTGTCCCCAAATACTAGTTATTTCTTTCCATTTTCTCTTTAATTTAATAAACCCAAAGGTGAGTCATTTCCACAATACATCATTTATAATTTTATTTTCATTACTTGTTCATATAGGGCTAACAGAAAAAGCCCCTGAACTCATTTTTTAAATTAATTTTTTACTTCATTTAAAACCCCGAGCAATTATATAAGTCAAAACCATTCTGCAAAAAAATAATTCCATAACAAAAGGGGAAGTATCTTGTTTACGTTCTAGAAAATGCGCAGGGGAGTTAGGTAAAAAACCGTTCGTTGATCATAAAAAAAAATGAAATTCTTTTTTGGCAATGACAAATTTAAATAATCAACATATTTTTATTTTTCGTTCCAAAGTACTTTAAGAAGATAAAGAAAAAAAAGAAAAAAAGTTAGTATTCTTTTTGAAACTCAATTTTTTCGGCAAAAAAAATCTTACTCCGGGAAAAGTAACAAAAGGGATAAATCCTGTTGCTAAATCCCTAACAAATTCCACCGTTGTGATCAGAACCCCGATTTATGGGTTTTCCCATGATTTTTTTTCCCTAAAATCGATTGACGCAAACTGTCTGTCTTTGTGTCCGTCTGTCACTAACAATTAAAAGCGCCTAAGCCGTTCACCGATTTTCTTAAATTGTATTCTTCAATCGATCTGAATGAACTCGATGCTTTGGAATTAAACAATATTTTGTTTTTTGAGAAATAATGACTAAAAATAAAAGTCTTTTTTTTAAAATTTTCTCAAAAATGGCAAAAAATTTTTTTCAAACTTTCTTCAATAGCGTAAAGCACCTTAAAAGAATATGGGTCTCATGTTCATAATCCAGGTTTTGTTTGTAAAAATAATTTTTTGGGGCATTCTACTCACTATTCAAAACATATTTTTTTATGTAATCTTTCCTTAATAATAAAAATTTAAATGTTCATTTGAAGTTTTCGAAAAAATCAGTTCTTTTTTTGTAAATTTTTGGGAAAAGTGACAATTAAAAAAATTTTAAATTAAAAAAAACTCTTAATTTTTTTAATTTTTCTGGATAAAGGTGCTTAAAGAATGACCGGGTATTTTTTTGATGAACTCCAATTTTTCCCCAATTTAATAATAATAATAATAACAATAATAATAATAATAATAATAATAATAATAATAATAATAATAATAATAATAATAATAATAAAAATTAATAAAAATTAAAAATAATAATAATAATAAAATTTAAAAAACGTTTTTATGCGGGAAATTTTGTAAAAGGGGGGAGACTCATCTATTTAAATGTGTCATTGAGGCACAATGGGGTCATATACTTTCAGACAATAAAAATTATCACTGGCGAAAAATTTAAAAAAAAAAATAAAATAATCTGTCCCCGTTTCATTGAACAAACAAACATATTTTCTCACCCACAACTCCATCCCCCTCGCATGGGGGAAAAGGCTCTTCGCCCGGCCCCCCCTCCCCTTCCCTCGGTCCCTTTTCCCTGCGTGTCCCCGTCACAGCAACGACTGCAGCTTTCCCCCTTGCCGCTCCGCCCCCAGCCCGCCAACCGCCCCGGTGACTTCGCGTCGCGGCGGCTGTCCCTTGGGGTTCTTCATCGACGCTGGGAAACGCAGCGACGGCCTGTCGCCCGTGCGCAGGCGGCCGGAACCGGACGTCTCGGGGGGAGAAAGGAAACGCGGGTCGGGGAGGGCGGGGGCGTAAGTCCTTCTAAAAGGACTTTCTCGCGTCGGGGAACGGGATTTTGGGGGGGGCCCTGCAGGGGGAAAAACCCTGCGTTCGCTTTTCACTTTTAAAGGGGAATTTTTATTCGGCGCGGGCATGGAAAGTCGGGCTTTTTTTCAGAAAGCGTAAAGGAAAGGGTTTTTTGCCGTGGACTTTGACTTTCATCTCGCCGTTTTGCTATGCCGGAAAAAAATGATGAAAGGACAAATTTAATGTAAAAATTTTTTGGAAGGAAGAGGGGCTTTACAGGCACTCGTCCGGATTGGAACCAGGTTCGGGTGGGAAAAAGGGCGTACAATGTATGGCGGGTTGGGGCGGACCCCGAGGTCTGGGGAAATTCCGAAATCCATGGAAGGGGTCCCAAAATACGTGACAGTGCGACGTCATGGCGGAAGTGACGCGCGAAAACAAGATGATGTTTAGTATCCCTGGTCTGGAAGGGCGCAATGCCGGGGGGAGCTGGGGAAAACCTCGTGCAAACGCCAAAAAATTTTCGCCCCGGGGGGTGGGGGAAAGATCTACTTCCGGGCACCCTTGTTGGACGACACTGTGGAAAATTTTTTCCCCGGGGGACTGCGGTCACCGGGGCTCGCTGTGTGCGTAAGCTCGCTGGCGTGGCGGGGCCCCCAGTCAGGCAATTTGAATTTTGGATCGCTCCTGCGATTGGGGGTAAGTCTATAGGCGGGACTTATCAAACTCTTAATTTTAAATACTTAATAAATCTGAAATATCTTAAACTCTGTCTGGATTTTTTGTTTCCCCGACGTTACAATCTAACATGTAATCAAATCGATAATAACATCAACAACGATGCAAAATAGATGTATAAAAAACAGTATAGATCGTTGTTCATAAAAAACATTACAACTTTTTTTTAAAAGGGAAAATTTCAATGATAAAAAACTTAATAAACATATTTTAAAAAGTGTGCCAACAAATGGGGTTTAAAATTATTTTAAAAAAGGAAATCTGTGGTTGCATGGGTTCCCACAGCGGACCTAGCTTGCAAAAATCTTTTCTTCAAGTGATCTTTGCCCCAAAACTCGTCACAAGCCTAGGGGATCAATTTCAACGATGGTGGGGTCGTGACCTAAAAGTGGTTTAGAGCGTGAAGTGATAGTTCAGCAAATTTAAACATATTCGTAGTTTGGGAAAATAAATTTTTTCTCTCTTTTTTTAGTTGAATAAAACTCGTTTTGTGAAATTTTAGGTTTTAGTTCCCTTGTACCCCCTATATCCCTTTTTTAATCATCATTCCCTGAAACATTTTTGACCTTTATATTTGGGTTTGGTTGAAATATCAAACCATATCTATCTCCCCACAATCTACTAAAATCTACTTTTCTGATATTGTTATTCTGGGTAAGGGAAAAAAAAGTATTTCTCATTTAATATATTCCTTTTTTAAAATTTGTTTTCTAAATTCGCTCAGTGAAAGTCAATGAACAACAATTATTCTGATTTTTTCATTGATTTTTATTTTAATTTCTCCCCCTCAATATAAATTTTTTTTCCCTTCTTGAAAAAATGTGAAAAAATATTTTTGCCCCGTGTTTGCTGTTTTCTTTGGGGGGTGGGCAAGAAAAAACGTGTGATCTCAATAACCAACTACCCTCCAGGGGGGTAAAAGAGTTACAATCAATTGATACCTCTCAAAAATTCTCATCTGTGCTCAACCAATTTTTAGAAAAGGAACCCAAAATGAAGAATCCGCGTACTGGTGCTTTCCGCATAAAGGTGTTTTTCATGGCCTTTTTTCTCAATCCGCTCCAATGCTCGGACGGAGGATGGGCATGAACGGGAAATTATCAAAAAACTGGGGGCATCCCCCCACGAGGGTACCTGCGTTGTCAAATTTCTACATTTTTTATAACAATGTTTAGTGTTTAAAAATAAAAAAAACTTTTGAAATTGCATCGAATAAATGTTTTAAAAAAATTTGATGCAAATTTTAAAAGAAAAAAATTTTTTAACTCAACATTTGTGAAATGTTAAAAAAAAAAAAAAAAGTACGTAATAAAGTTTTTGGGTTTTGGAACTCAAGATTTGATTGCAAAAAATCCCCAATCTTTTAAAACTTTTTTTAAAAAGATTTGAAAATTTTCCTCTATTAGTCCTTGCCTAAAAACAGTAAAATTTAAAATGACAAGAACAAGACGGGTTTCAAGACGGGAAAAGATGAAAACATCCTTGTCTGGTTAAACTTATTATCTTGGGGTTTTTCATTTTTTTTTTTATTTTATTCTACTTCTTATAAAAAAATACATTTAACCATTAGTTGTTTGAAACAGAACTCCAATGTTAAAAATTTTAGAAAAATATTACAAGAAATCATGAAAACGAGTTAAAATAAATTATAAGCAGTACGTAACTGAAAAAAAATAAAAAAATAAACAATAATAATAACTTTTTAATTATTAAAAACAAAAAAATAATAATAATAACAATAATAACAATAAATTAAAAATTTAAAAATAATAATAATAATTTTAATAATAATAAAAATTAAAAATTTAACAATCCCCCAAAAAACAATTAATAATTTATTTTTTATTTTAAACCTTATAATTTATCATTTAAATCAGGGGAAAACTAGCTTAATAAAAATTTTGGGGTTCTACCAATTAAATTTTCGAGGACCCCAATTTTTAATATTCTAAGGGTGTTTTTAAAAAATGTGTATTTTACTCAAAAATTTCGTTTCTTATTTTGTTCTACTATCATATCAAAAATTTATCAAATCTGAGATGGTGAGATAATCTTTAATTAAAAATTTGTTTTTATGGAATGGCCGATCTGGTACGAAATCATGGGGGTTTGCTTTTTTTGGTTTTTTATTACATTTTTTAGTAAATTATGCGGTAGTGTGAGGTTTTCTTGTAATTTTCCTGATACTGTATTGCTACACACTAGTGGAGTCACAACACTGTGTTAACAGCGAACATGGCAGTTGTGATATCCTTAGAGACAGTACAGGGGACTCAGTAGTGGCCTTCCTTCCGATGCGCCTAATAGAATGATGTGCCTTTCTTAAATTTTACTTGAAAACATCTACCAGGGAGGTAGATGTGCAGTATGAAAATGGGTGGAGTCAATATAATTTTGTTTTTGAAAAAGGATCTTGAATGCCGTACTTTGTTGAAGGTTTGGGTGATATTCAACAATATACAGAACAATATAATTTTTTCTTCAGAGTTTTATTGATGACATTCACTATTTTGCGCATTTTCTCAGTAGGTGAGCATTTCATCCTAAAATAGAATTGATAATCTGAGATAATATTATTTTCTATTATGATTGAAATTATTCATTAGGGGAGGTTGCTTTTGAAAACGTTTGACAATGTCGGCAATGGGATTATACGAAGATACTTCGGAGAAAGGTTTACCCAGTTTCGATATAACAATAATTTGACTATTTTCATTATGAAGTGAATGTCCATTTCTAAGAATGGCACTGAAACTAGCACTACTACAATCCTAGTGCATTATGCAGCAATTTTCTAAAGAACGACGCTAATGAGATCATAACCAGGCGCTTTATGGCAGTGAATTTGTTTTTTGCATATGAAAGTTCTGTTTTCTTGAAGTGTTTCATTGGTTGCGACATTTGTTTAATTAATGATCTGACGAAAATGTATCTGTTCTTATCTGTAGATGGAAACAGTTGAAATACATTAAAAAAAGTTCTGCAAATACTGTCACTTATTTGATGTTGGTTCTATCTCAGTTACTAAAATAGAAAATATGAATGATAAAAATTAATTTTAGTATTTAAAATTGCTTTATACAAGTATTTTCAAGTAAATATCGTCGTCAATCATATTTTAAAAGAGTTTGGAGCAGCTGAAAAAATTTCTATCTCTACAGAAGTACCGTTATTTTCAACACTCATAAGAGTTAGTAGTGGTTTCGTAGATATTTGAGTGTAGCATCCCATGCTCGTTGCTAAAACTGCTAGTTAAATGTAGTTAAATATACAACATCTATAACGAACTTAGTTTTCAGAAAATTATTTTCACTAATATTGGAATTCAACCATATTTGAAATTCTCCAATTCCTTTCTCATTAGAAATTTTCTCTTGTATAGGAGCTGATACTTCTAGAGTGATAACAGGATTGTGGATAATTCGAGAGAATTTTCAACAATGTTACGCTTTGATTTTACTTTTCACACTTATTTCGGAAGAAGAAAAGTTATGGGACGTACCAGAAAACGGCGAATTTTGGACAAGAATTAATTGTCGTGCCTGGTAACGAAAAATGGATAAATCCGTTGCCGCAGTAAAATTCTTTCTTTACACTGGTTTCCAGAACCATGATCTTTGGCTCCTCGATACCGAAAAACTGCTTGATGGCAAAACGTGCCATTAAACCTTGCTAGCTCATCAAACTTATCGTCCATAATTATCGGTATGAATTATTAGAGCAAGAAAATGACGATTATAATCGTCATCGTAAATTTTCATTGTGTACACTGCTTTCACTCTGATCTCGTCTGCCTTCTGTGCGTACAGATGCGAACAAGGTAAGTACTGCCGGCCTGGATGGTCGAGATCGTTGAGGTGAAGGTCAGCAGCCTCAGTTTGAAGTATAGCGGTGTGGAGCTCGCCTGCACATAGATGTTTCTGTGTGCTTGTGTTGCCTTCACGTGTTCTCCTACAGTTTAAAACTCACAGTAATCGGTACATGACCAAAGATGTTGAAAAGCCATCTTAAAAAACAAAGCACTGCGGAACGCAATCGTTTTCCTCCAATGCCGAGAGAACTGCGTTCGAGATGGAGAGATTTTAGATCTTTATTTAGTCACAAACCGTAAAAACTGTATGTGACGTATGGGAAAATCAACTCGCCTTTCTTGAGTTTAAAAGTATCCCCAACAATTTTAACTATTAATAGATAAAGCAGGAAAAATAATATTAATAGCAATAATAGTAATAAATAATAATAAAAATTAATAATAATAATAATAGTAATAATAAATTTAAAATACGAACGATTAAAAATTTCCCAGAAACTAGATATTTTCTTTTCCCGAGTTATAGAATATTATTTGTAACTGTACATGAACTGCAGATTTGATTTTTCTGTATTGCTAACAAAATGAAACTCACCCAAGGCACTACCACCACTACAACAAAAGAGCTCAAAAACGTTGGCATAGTGAAGCTGTTTGTCTACAGTAAAACAAGGGTCCATCTCAGAAATTTTGCTCAATGGATCAGAGAAACTGGACAAAACCAGTCGAGATGGGGTCATTGACCGGGAAGCTGAAGTCATTACTTTTACAGGCCTATTAATTCCTTTTAAAAATATACATTTCAAATGTAAACTAATTCATAATACACTATCATTTCTTATTCGTAAACTATATTTCATTTCACGATCAGTATAGTCTAATTGTATAGAAACAGTTATGCAGCAAAAAAGATTTTACTTTTAACAAATTTGTGAACCAATTTTAATTGTTTAATTTGGCAATGCATAGTATAGTAACATAGTACATGAATGGTTTGAGGATTTCCTGTAGTGAGCTGTTGGTCTGTGACATACCGATATGTCACGTTAAAATAAACTAACATTTATTTGTAGACAATATGGTGGAACTCATTACGAAATATCACGAGCTAGAGCTTGCAACGACCGTGAATAAACAATTAGTTTTGTTTTCTAAATGCATTAAGAGATGGCTTGGTGCCAAGTAGAAAATTTGGGATTGGGCGAAGAAGTTTAGACGTCAGCTACCAAAATATAACAAACGTATGGATTGGCTGGGTGGGAAAGGGCGGTCAAATGTTATGAAAAAATGAAGGATTTATGCAAGTCTTCGAGGGATGAATCATGCAGGGAAAATTTCATTCTGCTCTGAACGCCTTCTGACTGATCGTATGTTCGGAGTAGAACATACAATCGAGATAAATTGGTTATCAGTGAAATTTTAAGGACAGTGAAAGATTTGAATATTTTGATGTAAGCAATTTGATGATAAATTGGAACTTTGTCAGGAAATGGTAATCGAGTTCGGGACTTGTCTAGGACGTAATCGGGACTGATAAATTTGATAGTTGGAGACCAGCTTGGATAGGGGCAGAAGAGGATTTCTGAACTTTGGACTCGAAGCTCCCAAAATATTTCGACTGGGAAATCTACGAGGACATCAACAGAAAGATAAGTTAACGCGGTATAAATTATAATTGAAGATATCTTGATCAAGGCCTAAAAATTGTAAATTCTCGATTGTTTGCTAAAAAGGCAAAAATAAACTTTGCTGAATTTTGTTCTTTAGAAAGAAAGTGATCTTTCATTTAGTCAATCAAATAGTAATGAACTAGGAATAGAAACATTCTATTTAGATTCCCAACTGCGCTGTATATCGGGGGATCCTATAATCCATTATAGAGGTAATAAGGATTATAATATATCGTGACCCATTGACCCAGCAAGCCGGACGCTGATCTTTAGCAGATATAAATGTAGAAGGCAGAAAATTTTTGTAATATCTCAGTACTGACAATTGATGAACAAGTTTCTACATCGGTTTTCGATTTCTACATGATGTGTTCGGCAAACAAAACTGTTCTTCCCCTTTTTTAAAAGATGAGACATATCGTTTACGTACAACAGAAGAGGGTAGGACCAAGGTTGAACCTCGTGGGGCCCATGCTGAATTGGCAAAAATTTGGGAAAGATAAATAAATACAATGTCCTATCGTGCCAGTACAGTATTTCTCTTTGAGATCGATGTTTAAGTACGAGGGTTTTCAATCAGGGCAATACCCCGAAATTTCCCTTGCGTAATTTTAGAGCAATATGTTATTTTAATAATGTCAAAAGATTTCGAAGATCTAAAATATCCCAATGTTTTCTTCATTTTGGTCCCTTGATGAAGAACACCGTTAAAAAAGAAAAATGCAGTTTCCCTAGATTTTTATTTTCTAAACCCGTTTGTTAGACGAAACAACTTAGTTTTCCCAAAAATTTCCATTTGCGTGTAGAAAATCCTCTAATATTTTTAAAAAACGCAAAATAGTGTAGCTTAATTTTTGCTGTTTTAATATCTGGAAATATTCCTGTGCTCGAGGAATCATTGAAAATGTGAGTT